>APFE031253010.1:10487-48113 GCA_000404065.3 Pinus taeda | reverse complement strand
TGTGTGTGCCATTCCGTGAATAGTATATCTTTATGAACCTCGAGTATCCTTGGCAAATTGGAGGCTTTTCCTGACTTCGAATCTTGCCATTCAAGATATGCGGTAATAGCTTCATCGGCTTGATTCAAGTCATCCCTTGCTTTCTCTACCTGTTCATTTATGGCTGTAGTTAATTCGCAGAGTGGCTCCGCTTGAGAGAGTTGTTGGGACAAGAGTTTAATTTGTGATATCAGCGCATTGTTGATCAACATCACCTCTTTTTTGAATTCTGTTATCTGCGAATATCCTTTGATATTCTCTAGCTGCGCTGTTATTTGAGCGATATGCTCATCCTTGGTTTTCACCAATTGCTCATTCGCCGCTTTCAATTTTTCCAAAGCCTCCGTTAATTCGTTCTGTTTCTGGATCGTTGCCTGATCAATCCTCTGTTTCTCTGCTTCCAATTGCTGAGCCAATTGGTTGTTTATTTTTTGTTGCTCCACTAACCGCTCGTCTGCCTGTGCTGTCCTCTGTTGTTGTGCCGCTAACTGCTCCTCCGCTTGCATTACTCTTTGTTTTATCTCGGCTAATTCTACCTGTAAAGTGGAGATTTCTTGGTCTTTAGTTTTTAACAAAAGACTAACCTCTGATGCTTTGTCGATAGTTGCAGCTGAATAAGCTCCAGCGTACTGTGACAATTTAGTCAAATCATCATAGGGATCCTGTTTCTCCTTCCACATTACATTGCCTGTGACTGTTTTCTCTAGGAAGATAGAAGGTTGATCAAGCCTTCGTCTCTTCCTCGATCGTTTTACCACTGCTCTGTGCCTCGGGCTGTAGAAGACATCCAATGGCGGAATATCTTCTACTTGTAGAGTGATTTGGTCGTTGGGACCTTTCGGAATTACTTCAATATCTTTAGTTTTAGGTGGGCCACTGGTTCCACTCAGAACCTGAGATGAGGTATCATCCTGCATATCGCTGGTCTTAGGAGTATCGGTACTTTTTGAATCTTTCCCTCCACTGATAACGGTGTTGAACTGCTGCCATTCCTTTTGCAATTCAGGGTCTATGATAGCACCCACGTTAGTATTGGTGGTGGTCTGTTTAGATTGAGACTCCTTCAGCAATTGTTCTTGTTTCTTCTTTTCTTGCTCTTCCTGTTCCTTTTGCCGCATCTCCACCTGCTTTTTTTGCTGTTTATCCTCCTGCTCTTTGCGCTGTCTATCTTCCTGCTCTTTCTTTAAGCGCGCTTCTTGTTCTTTCTTCTGCTTCTCCTCTTGGTCTTTCCTTTGTTGTTCCTCCTGCTCGCTATTATTTGCTTTGGTTGTAGCAGGAGGTTCCTTTGTCTGTTGCTGGCTAGGCTCGCTTGATGATGTTGCTTGGGTTGGCGTTAATAAATCTAGAGGTAGAATTTGCAACCTCTGCTCTCTAAGTTTATTAAACTCAGTTAACCCTTCATCGTTGTATCGCATCTTGGCGAGTTCTTTGGCTTGACCTATTGATTCAGCTGAAGAGAACACATCATCGAACATATCTTCTTTATGATCAAATGTTGCTAATTTGGCATGTTCCAAAGCGGCATATGCAGTTCGCTTTGGGTCGAATGCTCTATTCGAGATTGTAGCCAGGTTTAGAGCTTGAATTTTTGTGGCCTCTTTTTCTGCATGTTTGAGATCATGCAGGGTGAAGACACCACATCTGAAGGGAAAAGTAGGCCAGCCCCTTTTCTTCTCCTTTTTGAGAGTCTGTGTAGTACTCTCAGCTGTAATCTGGTATGCAATCTCCCTTGCTAGCAATTTATCAGGAACATATAAGGGGAGGACATGAGGATTGGCTTGGCTGCCAAAGACTCTAATATAAGTAAAATGCTCTTCACCAAACCAACTAGCCACTGCTGGCAAGTCAAAAGAGGCTAGGTAGGAGGATCTTGAAATGGGTTTATCAAAAATTGAATAATAAATGGGAACCATGAATCCATTACAAATCTGATACAAGTGGTTTTTATAGGACGACTTCCACAACTTGCGATGATAAATATGAATGGGCAAGGGGTCCTGTGCAGTCCACCTCCAACCGAGAATAGGGAATTCGGAATTGAAACATAAGGTATCTAGAATATATGCACTATAGTAAAATGGGGGAATTTTCCTCTCAGTGACTATAGTTTTATTCCTAAAGTCACGAACAACTACTGCTAGCTTATCCGAAAGGATAGTAGCCCAATCCATAATCATGTTGTTCACTGCCACCTCCATGAGAGGAACCATCTCAATGGTAAAAATGGCAGAGTCGTGTAAACCCCACAATCTACACATCATTATACCCGCATAGCAATAAGGAGAAGCTAAAGGGTCGACCGAGTACTTACCGGAGGATTCGTGCTTGTGTTTATTTGGATTTTGCCTCCAGTCCTTGATAGGTTCGGACTCAATCTCATTCTCGCTCGCAAACTTCTCCAAGAAGGCGCTATTGTATATCTTCTCCGGCTTAGGCAAATGATACATTTGCCTCAGGTCTTCTGGCTTAAACGACCCAAAAATCCTTCCATCCCTTGTGCTAAAAGTTTTGTCTGTGATGGGGATTTCTTCAATCGCCCATCGTACAACATCTGTATATGGGAGAATTTGCTCCCTTGCTGTTATCCTATGGAGGAAATAATCCGCCAAATCCTTGAGAGTGCATTCCAACTTTTTTAACGAATCTGCGGTAGCTTCTTCTACCGTCTACGTTGGTTTCTCGACCTCTATTAAGTCATAAGTCCCTTGCCAAGTTACTCTGGCGAGGCCTGCGCATGTTGTGTCGGATATTAGGCCTTTTTTTCTGTTTGTTGCGGCTTGTCCTGCGACTGGTGGATTGGAAGCACCTACGATTTTCTTCGACTTCTTACCCATCATGCCCGAACTCCTGTCTAAGACTGATTTCTGCACAGAGAGGCAATTTGGCGTAATACAGAGATAGCGATAAAACTCACAATTGATAGCAAATGAATAGATAAACACTGATGTATTTTGCTTTTTAAAACAGGCGCGGAGACGATCTATGGACAGATCTTAGGACGTGAATCTATTAAATGACCGTATAGAGCCTGCCACCTTATAAATGTCCATTATATCAATATTTGGTCGAAAGATCTCTTTAAGAATGCAATGGACGTATTGGCGGCCGAGCGGGAGTGATTATGCCTTAAATAACAGTAAATGGAGCTTTCCAATCACTTTAACGGCTTTCTATTGAAAATCGTGCCTTATCGCATCGCATCGGGGCTTATAATAAGTCTGGCTTAACAATGTATCGAATATCGCCAATCGCCGATTGCGATATCGCATCGGCGAAAGGCATATGCGCATTAAGTTTGAAACAAGGGGACCCGCTGATCGCCGATTACGATATCGCATCGGCGAAAGGCATATATGCAATGTGAATAAAACAAAGGGGAACTGCCAATCGCCGATCGCCGAGTACTATATCGCATCGGCGGAAAGCCTTTAAGTCATTTTGTTGTGTCCCTCATGTCATTGCGATATGCGATCTTGCGATCGCTTTATCGCAATGACCGAATATTTGCTTTATTTCTTTTTTAAATGGATATTGCTTTTAAAAAGGGTTTTCCTTTGATTATCGGACTTTTGTTAAGTAAAAGTTTTGATATCAATTTTATTTTAAAGGGACCCATTTCATATTTTAATGTTTTTATGAATAAATATAACATGAAATGGGGGGTTGTTTGTAAAGCACAACACCTCTTTAACATCATTGCTTTGTTTCTTTGTCAATAACCATGGAAGGGTGCTTATATTTTGTCCATATCCATCGCTATTTAAATTAGTCACACTTTGCAATGCATGGTTGACCTCCTTGATGTCATTAAAAATTGACAATTTTTTATTTATCTCTCCTTCCATCTAAGATTTATCATAAGGTCTCCGTTACATTCTTCCCGATGTGCATTGTAGCAAACAAATGAACATTTTCTAGGTGCTCATAGTAGGGGAGTCTATTGAATTGCTCGGGATAACTTTTCATTCCTCGTGGATGTGCCCTGTTATTATTGCCTTGACGACCTACAACATGAATCATAGTTAAAGATGTTATAACAAAAATATAACCTGTCAATTAGCACATTGAAGAAAATGCCATAAAAATATAAAATAATCCAAAGATATCATGTATATTGATACATAGACAATTTGATCCATACCTTGAGAGACTCTATTATATTGCAACTTCCATGCACGAGGTGTCATTCTCTGTGGTCTTAATCTAGTCTCTTCTTTCCCATTGAAAAAATGTTTTTTGGTACTTAGGTACTTATGGTTCTTAGAAAGGAAGTGTATATACTCATCCAACACCTCCTTTCCTAAGATTCTTAAACGACGGGATTTCATCATAGGACTACAAACTAGACAAGCAAATTTACCCTTTATTTGAAGACCTACAAGAGATAGAATAATATTTATATTAATTATTTTATTTACAATGAAGGCACTATTTAAAAAACATACATGAAATGAAATTTATAAAATTAAATGTTATTAAAGAGAAGGGTAACGTTATAACATACCACAAAAATGTGTTAGCCCTGGGGCATCATGAATTTTCCATACAAGCATCACATGGAATTCAAATTCTCTTTGTGCATCTATTAGTTTAGAGATAACATACATAGTGACATTGTTCCATAACTCCACTAACTCATTGATAAGAGGCTCGATATATACATTCATATCTTTGAACTGGTACTTACCTAATTGATTGAACATACAGTACATAATTAGTACATATATGAGTAAATAAAAAAAAAAAAATATAAGACATAATTATAAGGCATAATTGAACATATATGAGTAAACAAAAAAAATATAAGACATCATTATGAAACAAACAAGACAAATGAGATGTTATTGTGTTAAAAAAAAATTATTCTAAACAAATTTATACCAAGAAGAATCATTCTCAATGTTATGTGCTCCCTCTTTATTGACATCCACGGAGGAATGTTATTGTTGATAATAAAAATGGACCACACTGAGTATTTAGATTTGGGCTCTCCAAATAGATTGACACCGTCAGATGCTAATGAAAGCCTAAGATTATGAGGTTATATTTTAAACTATGGTCATTTTTCCTCTATATTCCTAAATGTAGATCCATCTACAAGTATTCGAAGAAAACCATATTCACTTCCATTTGTTGCATGGTATTCCATACATTCGGTTATGCTTTTGCACCTGAATAATTGTCGCAAGCGTGGACTTATGGGAATATAATGAAGAACTTTGCAAGGCACCTTGTTACTTTATCGGTTTGATATCTACTCTCATCACATTTTGGGCATTTGTCTTTCGATGCATGTTCTTTATAAGAGAGAATACCATCATTAGTACATGCATGAATAGATTGATACTCCATTCCAATATATTTCATAATGGCATATAAATATTCGTACGTACAAGGTAAAACATTTGAGGGTGGTAACAAAAATTACCTAATAATCTACAATATAAAAAAAAAGTACCATTGGTTAATGTAATAAACAATATTGATCGTATATATTGCATCCAAAATTTACAGATTAATTAAATGATGTCAATGTACTAACATTAAAAACAAAGGAAAAAATAATTGTTTTATCATTTATATAGTACTAAATGTCACAAATATATTACATACCTTAGGAGTTATGTCACACATGTGTTTGAAAAAACATTCACCACCTTTAAGTTGACCAATAGCAATACAACACAGAGAAGAGATGTTTTTGAGCCTTCATAAAGAGGTTGAATTTCCCTCTCAATTACAGGTATATCAAAACCACAGTCATCATATTGGTTTCCATCATCATCCATTCCAACATTATTAAATGTCTCCTGGATCAATCCATTTGTCCCATCTTCTTCAACTATGTTATTAGCATCATTATCTTCTTCCATTGTATCATTAGTTTAATCCTCAATATTCACTCCATGTTCTTGAACAGACGCTTATACTATAGCCAACTCTTCCTCACCGAGCAATACCCTGGGGGGGAATACTATACAATTACAATCAATAAAGTAATATCAGTATATAGAGAAAATATTTGAACGTCAATACAATTGTTTACAAATATAATATATAAGGAAAAAACAACAAAGACAAAGAGAAATACAACTTAGGTGAGACCAAGAAACAAGGACAATAAATCAATGATGATGCTTCTGCAATTTATCAAGATATTTAAGAATATGTTGAAAAAATCTAAGAAAGATATTACTTTTCTTGACATGTGGGAAGTGAGACATTCTCTGAGATATATAGTCACAACCATAATAAGAAACATATTGATATTTTTTGCATTCATCACTATAATGGAATATTCTTTCTTAATTTCACTTATAGACTAGAAGTTTTAAGAGGATGGGTGAGCAACCATGAGTTTGGGTGAAAGCAAGAAACAAATACAACAAATCAATGTGATCATGAAGCTTGTGCAATTTAGCAATATGTTTAAGATCAACATGTGTGAGTTGTAGGAATGTGTCTATGGCATATTCTAATGATATGTAAGCGCATTTAAAGGAGAGAAGTGCACCATAACTAACTCTAGTGATGTGCAAAGGTGTGACACATGTAGGGGTGAACATACTTAAAAGCGGCACTTGGGACTGTAAGAAGACATGAAAACAACACTTGCACATGCGAACGAACTTGAATGTGACACATGCCAGAGTAAAGATAACATGAAAACGCCACTTATTAAAGTGAAAGAAAGCCAAAATGACAACCATGAATGTGAAAGCGACACTTGTGAAAGAGAAAGTGTGCAAAAGATGATAGTTGAGAAAACTCACTAAAATAGAAGTACAAGCACAACCAAAGTGAGGGAGGTTTTCAAGAAAAGTGCACACTGACTGTCGACATGAGTTGAACATCACACATGCACTGCCTTGATGGACGGTACTATTCTTGTTTAAGCTTGCATAAAGGAAGTGCACTTTTTTCTTTAGGCAAGTGATAAGGAACCCACTAAAGACATTTTTTATAGGAAACCCTTTTTTACTAAGACACAATGTCAAATATCTCTCCTTGTACACAAAATGGGGTATTCTTTCTTTTTGACTACTTATTTTATCTTACCAAAATGTCAAAAACTCACTCCTTTGTACTTAGTGGTAAGTGAAAGTTATAGAATAAAAACATTGTGCATACTTCAAAGGACATTCAAAATGGAATGTTCTACCTTGCATGAGGGATAAAAAGTGAGATAAATTTGAAAAAAACAACCATTAATGGTTTATCAAACATTTCATTAATCTACCATTTTCCTAGAACTATTATAGCTTTGATACTACTTCAATTAGTTTTCTCACAATTTACAACAAATAAGACCCTTTACTTATCATAAAAAGAGATTTTATATAAAGAATTCTTCACTCTATATTACTTGAGCTTAAAAAGTTCATTGTCACCTAAAACATTTTGAAATGCCAAGTGCAAGACTTGTGTCCCATACTTTTTCCTTAAAAAATGAGAGAGTATCTTTTATGAGAGAAATAGATTATGGTTAGAAACATAACATTTTAATAAATTGTGGTTTAAAACTTTAAACTTTTTAATAAATAAAGTAATTTATTTTTTATATAATCATTTTCATAGAAAATGGATTTTTATTAATTATCATCTTACCTAAATTAATAAAAATAGACACCTTTATCTTTATTCAATCTTCTTATTTATAATAATTTTATTTAATCAAATTATTTAATTAATTTTAATGTATTATTAATATTTATTATTTTTCAATGATATTTATATTTTATTATTTTCCTTACAAAAAATTATTACAAATATTATAATTATTTTATTTTTTTCCTAAAATATATTCACTAATGTTCATCTTTTAATTATGTGCATAATATAATTTAAAAAATTATTAATAATGCTCCATAAAAACCCATGATTAAGCTCTAAATCCTATAGGACTTAATTAACCCCCTGAACATGCATTAATCCCCTAAAACCTTAACCCCATTCCCTTAAGCCCTTAAACCCCTAACCCTTAGACCCTAAACCCTTAAACAATAACCCCTTATCCCTAGGCTTGTAAAGTAATTAACCCCTAAATCGACCTAACCCCTTAATCGACGCTAACTAAAATAATCAAATAATATTTCTGCACATGAAGGTGACAACATAGATCAAACATCTCCCAAAAGAATATAAAATACATTTACAGTAGAAAGACATACAATCTAAAATACAATATACATATAAACAATTACAAAACCAATCTACAATACAAAGACATATAATGAATAACTTACTAATGGATGATATTCATGTCCACATTTAGCGTGTTCATAGTCTCTACAATGCTTTTTAGTTATTTTTATTAGAATTCTCCTAGGCCTTGGGCCCTTACAATTTCTATAAGGGAAATAACATCTTTGATCCTCAGAAGCCCCCGATGTCAATCCCACATATCTTTGGCCTCCTTAAAGAATGTTATGTGACATTTTTTGCCACCAAACTTTCAATGATGATTTTGTTCAAAAATCAACCTCAAAATAAGTTTACAACGTTTCAAAACAATTACAACTAATATAGCAACTATGTCAAAATTATATGATATTCGGGCATATATATATATATATATCATTACAGTATTATATTTATTATAATTAGTTAAACTCAACATAAAGCGGTCTCATATTAGACATTGTCAACAGAAAAAAATCATTAATGGTGGAATTGAACATTATACAATGGTTTATTGCCATTTGTCATATATTGGACAACATGTCGGACATTTGATATTTAAAAAAACGTCGAAAAATCGACGGTCAAAGAACTTATGTCAGATATTCGACAGTAAAAGAACTCTCATCGGATATTTGACGATCGTCAAGATTATAAAAACAAAAAATACAAAACGTCGAACATTCAATGAGAAAAAAACTTTCGTTGGATATTCGACAAGTAAAGAACTCTCCTCGGATATTCGACGATAGTCAGGATATATATATATATATATATATACATTTAATTTCCAATAGTTTTTCCGATTTTATTAGAATTTCCACCCATGTGTAGTAGTGATGTGTTTTGGGCATACTTTTATCACCCATGTTTTCATAAAAATAATAAAACCATACAGAAAATAAAATATATTATGTGACGCAAATCTATTATAAAATGCACCAATTCTAGCATGAGAACGTGATATGATGATAGTAGCTATGCAAAATCAATATGCAATGTATCCTACTCTAACATGCATAATATACAATGTCAAGTATCTAGGAAAGGGGTGATGTGATTGGCCTTGATAGGGTTAGGCCAAAGCTCTCCATGAAGGCTAGCTATGTTATAATATCTTTCACTAACCTTGTCATGGATTTTAACAGGCACGAGATTTTTATCAACCAATACTACTTCCCCAACCTTGAATTCCTTCTTTGGATTTTGCACTCACTTATTTTTAATCATATTTCCTTTAGGGTTAGGCCTTTTCAGGAGACACACTTCTTGGGGAGGAGGAAGATAAAGAGCATACGAACTCTTGGATTTAGAGGTCTTATCAGGATATGGGAAAGGGTCAATATCCTCAACATGAATTGGAGATGGGAATTCCCTATAAAGAATGAACGAGGTCCCATCAGGTTGTGGGATGGTGGCATAAGATAAATCCATTTGAAGTTATCCACCTACAGAAGAACCCCACTTTTTAGACAACAATATCCCCCATACATTAGGTATGTCTATAACAACAATGTCCATAAGAACAAAGATATCTTTCTTAACAACCAACGTTAATTTAAGGTCTTTAATAAGGCAATGCACGAGGATGGACTTAAATTTGAAACCACATACACTCTTATAGGGTTGGGTAATGTCCAAATCAAGTTGATTCATGACCTTTAGTCGCATAATATTAGTGGAAGCCCCTGAATCTAACATGAAATTATGAAGAAGCCTATTAATACCTAGGGTCACCAGAATGGATCATGTCCAAGATTGGTCTTAGTGAAATGAATATTTTGCAGCATAATAGGAGGATCTTCATCATCAAGTCATAAGGCTTTCTTCACTTGTCTTCTTTGGAATGGGATTTTCACAATCTAATTGATAGGAACTTACATACTCATTTTACCTATGGCAGCGCCAACATCAATGTCTAGTTCACCTTCTTTGTTCTTGTTCTTGTGCATGGGCTCCCCTTTAGGAGGATCCTTTTTGGTATGATCCTTTTTGGGAGGATACTTCTTTGGGGGTTCCTTGTAAGGAAGATCACTTTCCTTTGATGTCTTAGAACTTGATGAATCTTCTTTGTAATTTTTCCTAGAATATTGCAATCCTTTGAATCTCCCATTATTCTCTACATTCGATACAAGTTCATTTTGTTCTTCTTTATGTTTCACTTTCCTGATTTGTAGATGAGTGTATGCACCACCCAATATGATGATAAAAGCATGATATTCATTAACCACATTCATTTTTTCACCTCTCCTTGTCTTCACTTTCTTCGCTGGAACTATCACTTTGATATTCTTTGGAAGATGAATCTTCTTGTTCCACAATGCTGGTTGGAGCCAAGGTATTAGGGGCACTTTGTTGAAATTGTTTATCCTCCTCATTATTCTTTTAGACAAATACCTATTTTTTTCTTGGAGGTAAAAGTGGCTCTTTGTCCCTTTTCAAGAACAATGAACTTGTTCATATACATTATAACCCTAGTAACCCAATCTTTAGACAATTTTTCCACATTCTTGCACAGGGTGACAACTACTTCTTCAACTTGATTTTTAAGTTTGACCTTCTTAGTTTGAACCTTAGCCCTAGGGAAATTGAAGATCTTAATATGGGCATTGTTTAGATTTTGTTCAATCTCAATGGCCATTTCTTTTGCTTTAGCAAGACTTTTAGGTTTTGTATCCCTCAGTTAGTATGTTAGATGGTCTTGGATTTCCCTAATGAAATTCTCTAGGATTTGGGCATAAGTAGGCTTAAAATGGCCAGGGATCTCTCTAATAACCATGTCAAATATTTGGATGAAACTCCTAACATCTTCTCTCTCTCTCCCTTAATTATATTGTAAAATTTTGAAGGGTTATGCCTCCATCACCATGAGTGACCCATTTTTCCTAAAGAGGCCTTGAAATTGATCAAAATTGGTGATACTACCTTCAGGCAAACTAGCATACCAATCTCTAACATCTCCCTCAAATGTTAAGGCGAATAACATCATCACTACATCTTCATGCTCAATCATTCAAGGACACATGGCCCAAAGGAAGTAAACAGTCACATCACTTTTTCTTTCAAACTTTGGTAGTCATTTATGATGCCTTTCAAGTAATGTGTGGGGAGCATCAGGGAAAGCAACAAAATTCAATGGTTTAAAAGATGCCACATTCCATCTCCTAAGTTGGGGGGTTTGATTTTGGTTTTGGTTTTGGTTTTGGTTTTTGTTAGTGTTGGTATTCATGATGTCAGGAAAAAGTTTCCTTGCAACAGGTGTTGGATTTATTGAAGCAGACTTGTCAATTTCAACAGCCTTTCTAGTAGCAACTCTAGTTACGGGAGCTATGACTTCTTCGTGATCTTCGTAACCAAGAAAATTAGGAGTCGCTAGAAGAGGATATATATTGTCATTAAAGAAATCACCTCTTCAAATATTTGACTAAGGAGGTAGATTGGCTTCCCCCCCTACAACGACACCAAAAATGTTACCACAAAATCTAACAGACCTTAAGAGGTAAACCCTACAAGGCTAAGAACTAGACTAAGTGATAACAATGGAACAATGGCCCACTGTCACCACAGCCAATGTCCCCTACTCTTTATGGACGTTCACGGATGGGAGGAGTCCCGATAATATAGATAGTCGCCTTTGATGGATATTCTAGGGTTTATGGTGCTAGGTGATGAGGTAGTACCTCTCAATGGAGGCTTTGTGTGATGATATGGCACTTCTAAGGGTTACTCGCTCCCTCTAAGAGACCTATAAAATATTTGCGCAAGACTTAGGGTTTCGTGAATTATCGTGGACAAAGGTATTCCCGAGATCAAGGCAAGCAGGAGACAGGGCTTCTTATGATTTTCTTTATCGGGTACTAAGCTCATACAACCCTCAAAGTAGTCCCCAAGTTGAGGAACTATAAGATAGAGCTTCCCTCTTATTGCACACCTAAGGTAAGAGATTTTATGGATGAAAACCTAAGGAATGCTCACCAAACTTTGAGGACTAAGAGATAAGATCCTAGGCTTGGTGTTTATGCTCTGAAATCCACCAACTCAATGTCTAATGCAATTCACTCTATGCCCTAGCCTAGTCATCCTACTTTAGGGTACTGAAATTTGGGAAAGGAAATTTATGGAGAGAAATTGAATTTGATTACCAAAGGCTTGGACCAATGCCTTGTCTTTCGAGCATATGAAGTCCTAGATACTTTAGATTAGCCAAAATTGTCTTTAAGGAGGTCAAGAATTGATGCCCTAGGTACCAACTTTCAACAATTATCCACTCAAGAATTATGGAGTTTATGGAAAATATATATATATATATCACCTCTAGTAACATTAGTCACATGTCATACCATGAATAATATATGCAATTGTTAACCAAATAGCTTTCAAAATTATCATCACAAAATTAGGGCACAATATAACAAAATCTAGTTGTAGCAATTCCATACATTAGACATATTTCAAGAGAAAAATCTCAACAAAAGGAACTTACACGATGACATGTAATATATCCATCCACAATCAAGAGATAGCTCCAAAACAAGACCAAAAATAAGCTCTAAATATCAAAATGCATCCAAGATACTCCAATAGTCAATCCAAGAACAAATGCAAATTTTCCAAAGAGGCAAGAATTCCCAAGTGACGATGATTCATACAAATGAAGTGATGTTCTATTTATATGTGTCCTACTAAGTCGAATTATGCCTACTAGCCCCTTAACATTATAAAAATGGGAAAGATACATCCATTGGTCACAAGCTGACCAAGTAGCTTTACAAAATTATGAATTAACCATACAAATGAAAGCTGAAATGATGACATCATGTTGATGTAGGGTTGTTGGCAGGCAATATTGAGTCCTCTTGGGGCCAAAATGTGTGAGAGGGCTCCATAAATCTCGAATAAGGGAATGACCCCTCAATCTCCATGTAAATCATCATGTGGGCACCAATTTGTGTTTAGGGCACAAAAATTGATCTCATGGGTCTCCTGGTGATAGAATAGCCTAGAAGTGCTTCAATGTTGAAGGCTTTGATGATGGTGCTTGCCCACTCATGTCTCTAAAGGGGAGACAAACCACCTTTGGGCTTTGGATCAGTTGCCACACCACGTGGTAAATGCTAAGTCAGTTGGGGCACACTGGTCCAAGTACATCATCTCGTGAATAATGTAGGGCAATGAGAACATTATTGAAGGTGTTGGAGGTACCCATGGCGTGAAAAGATGTTATGCCCATGATGGGAGTCCCATGGCTCTCATTGCTTCACCCATGGGTGTCCATATGATCCTATGGTAAACTTGGGCCCCAATTAAGTTGTCCAATTCACGATGAAACCACCAGCCAATTACGTATAATGTCCAGTATTGCATTCTCACCATTATCTACAATAGTTCATTAGTGCATCTAAGTGAACCAAGTCTGTTAATCAACGGCAAATTGAGACTCAATATGGGGCTTCCCTTCCAAGTTTAGGCTTTGATCTCGAAATAGTGTCACCTCCCTAGGTTGGAGTGGTTAATAAACAACCATTATAGGTGTTCCCAACCCCTAAGGGAAAAAACAAGTCCCTGATACTTCCTTCAATTGATAGGCGTCATGTGAATGATGATGAATAGATGGGGACACAGGGGTCTCAAGGCCAAATGTCATGGGTTCAAGGGTGGAAATGATGAGGGATGTCCATATATTTGGTGTATAGATGTCAGAGGGAGCAATCATGGATACATGAGTTATCTCGACCTTTGTTTTCCACCCTTCTCTATTTTCCTTTTGTCTTTTCTTGATTTTTTTATTTATATTACTCTCGAGGCCCCAGTAAATGAGAGCATGTGGTGTATGATGTAAAGCAGTTATCACTCCCTTAAGGTGAGACAATTCACCGCTCACCAAGGGTTGGGACATGCATTGGTCCCTTAATGATGTGGGGGAACTCATGGGCCCTAGAAACCACGATGATGGCCATAATGATAAGGGGTAGAACTCATGTTTGGCTTTTGTCCATGTGTTATATTAATGTCCCAACCATCTTTTGCATTTTATGATATTACCTTTCTTTTGTTTCTTGCTTGTGGCTACGATATGATTTTAACATTATTTTAGTTGCATCAACCTCCAAGGGAACATTTCCAAGTCCGACCCAGATATGTGGACAAGGAGAGGTGGTGTGTTAGTGCCTTTTGGACCCAAAGAAGGAAAATGATGAAATAGGGCTTGAAAATGGTGTGGAAGGGAGTGAAGAATGTGGAACGGAAAAACAAGACTGTACCGAAATCAGAATTCCCAAGTAGTGGCCTTCCTAAAACCATAGGTCAATAGGGGAGATCCCATGAGACTAGGATTGAAGATTAACCCCCCATTTAAGGTGAAGGAACAAAACCACAGTCAAACCCTTCCCTCTTCCAAGTCACCAAATAATCCATGCCAAAATGCCCAAGAAAAACAAGCATAAGCACTTGATTGCACAATGAAAAGCATTTCCCACCTTCTAACATATCTCTCGACAGATAGGCAAGGGGACATATCACTGATGCGGGAAGCAGAGATCAAATGGCACAATGTCAACTACATCGGTGGCCGTCAAGGGTTGTTGGCTGCCAATTGAAGAGATATCTAGGAGAAAATTCCTCCTATGGGGTCACCCACTTTTGGTGGATAACAAGACTTACATGGAGTTAGAATAGATCGTAACATCCTTCAATGGCTACAACCCCACTTAAGGCCCAATCAAGTTAACATTCTTTTAAAGTATGGATAGGATGACAATAAATATGGTTATTATTATTATTAAAAGGGAAACTCAAGTAGGAAAACACTCATTTTCAATTTTTTGTTTTTGTCTAGGATGAGTGCAGGGGAAGGCACATAAAAACATATATTCAAATTATTCTTAGTTTATGATCTGATATATATATATGCAGTGTGATCACATTTATAATGTATCAATAGCACACATCTAGATGTGTACCATTGGCATCAAATAGAAATATGTAACTTGGTAGTTTGTACCTTGTTTTTACAAGCAAACAGAAACCATTTTCTATAAATCAATTTTTAAAACTTCGTACATTCTTAAAATGAAAACAATATCATGTTTTTGGCTTAGATTAGAGTTGCTTTAGAAATTCCAACTGCTTTTTACTTCAAATTTCATTTATTTTGATCATTTGTGAAGGCTGCTTCAACTGGACTTTGTTCTTCACACCAACTCCTCGAAACATGGAAAAGGATATGCTCAACTGGTTTTGAATAAACTTCTTTACACCAATTCCTAGAATTTTGGAGATGGATATGTTTAACTGGTTTTGAATGAACTTCACAAGGTGAACATCATTCATAACAAAGGCTTGTGAAAGAAGAACAGCATTTGTATGCAGATAAGAGTTAGATTGGAGATGCTTTGCACAGTCCACCTTCACACAGTTGTTACGCATGTATTAGTTACCTTAAATCCCCTGGAACAGTTAATCAATTCCTGTATTTCTATTTTTACCCGTTCCTGCAGACTTGGAAGAGTCAAGTTGGTTTGTGAGTGCATTTTTCATAAAGTAAAAACTATATCTATCACACGCTTGTCAAGGCTGATGACAGGAATTCAATGGAAGCAATAAATGGTAGAACTTTCTAGTTATGCTTCCATGCTCAACTAAAATTCATGGATTTTATTCTCCTACCTCCTCCATGCAGTTACTTTAAGATTATGATGATCCCATGTTAACCCTCGTTTAACTCATTCCAAGTCAGAAGCAAAGTGAATACAACTCTCAGAATACAGCGGAAGCTTAAATCACAAATACATC
The DNA here is from genome assembly GCA_000404065.3 of Pinus taeda. Lineage (NCBI taxonomy): Eukaryota > Viridiplantae > Streptophyta > Pinopsida > Pinales > Pinaceae > Pinus > Pinus taeda. The sequence goes on along the minus strand of APFE031253010.1, from coordinate 32,102 downwards.
TACGTCGCCTCACTTATCTTTTCGTTAACCCTCGTTTAGCTCATTCCAATTCAGAAGCAAAGTGAATACAACCCTCAGAGTACAGCGTAAGCTTTTACTTAAACCACAAATACATCTACGTCGCCTCACTTCTCTCCTTTAAAATTGATTGAGCCTGACCTGAGCTTCCTTATGTCAAACATTCCAATCTCAACCAAATTTTAAAAGTTCGTGCTGAATTGGCTCTCGTTCAACTCACTGACCTCTCTTTCTCTACAGATTACTCAGTTCTTCTCAAGTTTAATTCAAAATGGTTGATGTGATGGGTGATTTCTTAGACTATGATTTCAGAATAAAGATAATATTGTTGTCACTATTTTGTACTGAGAAGTGTTCTCCAATTTAGTATAGAAGAGATGTTGTAATGTTATGTTATCTAAATATTTTGATTCAGTCAAATAAAAATACAAATCAGCCAGATATGAAAAAGATGTTGTAATGTTATTTAAACATTTTGACTCAATCAAATAAAAATAAATAAAATAAAATCATAAAAATAGAATTAAATATATATATAAACCAATCTAGATTCATCTTAACTCCAGATCTATCAAGTGCCAAGATGGATCAAACCTATTGAAGTGCAAATCTTTCCTCAAATTTTACAATCAAAAAAAAGTTTTCCACCTTGAAAAATTTGATCCCTCTCAACACTTCATAAATCCAAAATTAAAATGGATCTAAACTGATCATACACAAACTGCCAAATATCTAAATTAAAAATAACCCAAACCCAACGTACTCAAACACCCACTCAATATCTAGCCCGCACGGACACACATTAAAAGCATGAACCGTCAAAGGGATTTTGCCACATTGTTTAAATTGTAAAATCGAAGATATTCATACAATATTATTAAGTTAGTTTGAGCTTTATTCCTTCTATTCTAGGTATTAATGATTTGCTATTCTGTTGGTAGAGCGGCACATCCACATTTCCCATCAATTATTTTTCTCCGAGTGGAAGGTTCAATCTCTACAATTACTTTGCTCAAGTCTCCTTAAACTGTCATAAATCACCCACCAACAGACACTTATCAATCACTTTGGGGGCAGGGTAACCACAGAACAAAGGCAGGTATACATTTGCTCATCATATCCACCCATGAGTACTTGTAACTATAATTGAACACATGCAAGTGAGGTCACTTTCAACGAGAAGCAACCTGGAAGATTTGGAAGATTTTCAAAATACAGCTGGTTTGCAATCTAGAGCAATAGAATAAGAATCAAATTATAACTAATAAGAGATTCCCTCAAAATATACCTTAAATGAATGAACTAGTAAACTTGTAGTAGCTGTGAAAAGTATTTCAATAAACTTCATCGAAATGTATGACTAAAAAAATATAAATACCATAGTCTATAATTATTAATGTAAAAACTAGGGCAAGCATGCTTGCACACTTCAGGGAATTTGGTACCATAATGTAAAACACTATAAACATCCACACATCACAAGATTTCTTCAAAGCAAAAATCCTCAAGCCAAAGTAACAATTTGAAAAATGAAATACCATTTATGATATGGCTATGTTAATATTCACTATAACAATATTATACTACACCACAAAATACAACATGCTACATGGATAGGATGTATAGCCAGTCATATATACTAGTCCTCAACATGCATAGTCCTCATTGAGACACATTGCTGACTTTGCTGATTAATCTTCTTCCTGCACCATACCATGGACAAACTCAAGGTAGGTTGTAATCTTAACTGATTCATATTAGGGGCTATAGTTAAAAATAAAATGCTCATTTGCAATAGGGATGACGGCAATGCATTGTAAATGAAGCCTTATTGTTATTGTTGTCGCTTTTGCTCGCACTTGTAGCACAAGTGCTTCAGGAGATATAGAAAGCTTCCTAGAGACAACGTCTGAGTTGATTGTATTCCAATGCCTAGGACATCTTAAATAGAAGAGTGCATTTGAGATTATTTGAGGGATTAGTTGCACTCCAATTGTCACGAAATTTGAAAAAGAGAATAAAGGGGGGCTTGGTTCAATAGCCCTTCATCAAGGTAGACTCAAGCCAATACATGGATCCAAATGTTTAGGGGGTAAATCAAGCCAACCTCAAAAAGAAATGTCTGGTTCTAGTGGCCGATACACAACAATGAGCAGCGTAATATTGAAGCTGTAGTAAAGGTGAAGAGGAGAGAAACCAAGAAAATAGATGCATAGGGCTATAAACAAAATAGAATCCTAAACAACAATGTATCGGCAAAGGTATGGAAGATTGAAGAGCTGAAATGGTAGAAACAGTGGAGCGTTTATTAAGGTTTCATGCCAAATACCTCATGGGTACCTTTATCACCAAACAACATGGGTAAATTTGTGCTTATACAGGTACTGTAGGTTAATCGAATAACACAAGTAAATATATTTATACACAAGTACTGTAGGTTGTAGACTAACAGAAGTAACTTTGTCTTATACACATGTATTGTTTGCTATTTAGCAACCTAGATAAATCCATGAATTAGAGAGAAACCAATAGTTTGATTACACTATTCAAAGGGAGAAAAACATACATGAAGTGATAAACAAAAGAGAAAACATATTGCACGTTGCTCTAATAGGAATCAATAGAATAGTTTCATTAATCCTCGAGCCCAATCCCCAGTCCATTACATTCAGCATGTATATCGCTCTAGTCCCTCATGAACAAGCTTCATAGAACCAAATGGAACCAAAGAATTTGGACCACTCTGGGTGCAGAATTTCGGAACCTGTATTAAGTGTTTGTCCCCTTATATACACAGAGAAGGGGGGCATTGAATCCACATTTACAAAATATCTCAGCCCAAGGCCAGATGTCAAATTGACTAGTTGTCTAAGCCTGCAATAGCTCTATTGCCCAGACTAATTTCCTCATATTTGATTCCGTTCTTGGAAATGTAGAAATTATAGAATAAAAGAAATTAGAGAAAAATAGAAAAGAGGAAACTAAATGATGATGGAGGAAAATATCGTCCTGCGGTTCCTGTGAAGGCACCTGATTAGGCCACATCTTTGTGCTGATGTGCCTCTCCTTGCAGCTCGGTTGGTTCCCGTCACTTTCATCTTAACTGCCTCACTTCACCACTCTCTGGAGCTGATAGCGATCAACTGTGGTTCCCTGTTACAGAGTAGAAGCAAAGTTTGTTCGCGCAGTCATTTACATTTACGATTGAGTGGAGCTCCACGTTGAGGCATTACGTTTTCCTGAGTCCCCATACTGATTTACCGTTGCACCATGCCTTCATTCAATGTCTCAATTGCCGACCCATCCACCTTCAAAGCCCTGTACCATACTATCAAAGCATCTTTGTATTGAGACTTTTACTCTAAAAGGCATTACAGAACAACGAGCCCCGATCTCCTTAGGCCCCCTTATGGTTTACCCCCTTTCTGTCTTTCTTCTCATATGACCAGGGGTTGTGACCTGGTGCTTAGCCAACTATCGGAGGTCAGCAAATCGGCAATTTCCTATCATCGTCCTTGGTGCATCCTCCTAAAACTTGTGATCGTCAATCATCCTTTGTGCTTAGCCCTTGGTTCCTCAGCTCTTTATGTGACCGCGGGCCAGCGCCTTTATCGTACTTTCCCATGTGTGCACTGCATTACAAAGTATCGATAAGCCTCATCCTTTGTGCTTAGCCCTTGGTTCCTCAGCTCTTTATGTGACCACGGGCCAGCCCCTTTATCGCACTTTCCCATGTGTGCACTGCATTACAAAGTATCGATAAGCCTCAACCTCTGATTTCCGATTGTTGATGTGACACCATTACTTCCACATGGCACCTTGTGGGTGGTGACACATGTCACCCTGTTTTGGCCTCTTATGACCCCTTGACACGTTGAATCTGCATGCCACGTGTCCGTTGTACTACCACGTCATGCTGACATCAATGCCACCGTGGATTTATCAGGAACAATGGTATTCCACCACGTGACCTTCTAGAGGGAGGGGGAAAAAGCTTGCCTGCACTTGGTTTTGCATTGAATTTTTTTCTTAATCGTAATCAGCCCTCCCTGGTGCTTTAACACTAACATATCGCAACTCGCAATATCGCAACATTTTAGAGTTGACACTTTTTAAAACACTGATTGTCACTATGCGATACAACTTGGTCACTGATTGTCGATTGCACTATACTTTGAAACCCCCGATCGTCGATTTCACTTTGCTCTGTTGCTGGACCTGCAATATATTGAAGCCTTAATGCACGATGCACCGATATGCGACATCGTTGGAACCTCTGATATGCCATGTTGCTTGATCCTCCGATTTGCGATCTGCGATATGTTCTCGTACCTTGGACCTCTGTCATTTGCGATCGCCGATATGCATGATCACTAGAACCCCCAATCTGCAATTTGCGATATGCTCCCGAACCTTTGATCTCTGATAATCGGTGATCATTGATCGTTGGTTTTCTTTGCCCTCCCTTGCTGTTGTTTTCAAAAAACTCCGATTGCGATTTGCGATGAACTGGGACCTCTAATATGCTGGGACCTTAGCCAATGGTCATTTTCTTTTAGTTTTCTGGCTTTTAAAGGGCAACTTCAATCTGCTCTAACTTCTGATCCAGAAGTCCATTTTTGGACTTCCGCATACCGTTGGAAAGCTTATTCTGAGCATTATCCAATGGAGAGGATCCAATTTAGCTTTGAGATCTTCTGTGGCTTGGAAGATGGCTTCAACTTCATTGCTCTTTTGCACTTCGGGGAACTAAAAACACATTTAGCAGTGAGTGACAACAGTTATAGTAATGACTGTCAACCAAATATCTATTTTATTTGAGATCTTATCATAAGTCTTGTTTCATGTTTTTGCCAAATCACCATTCTGGCCATGTGTTTTGATTTAAAACCTTATCAAGATTAAAGAATTAGTTAGTTTGCCATTTTACTGCCAAACAAATTGAATCTGCTATGAGTTCAAATGTTGACAAGCTCTGGCCTCTCGACTTCAATCCCATACGCTTTTCCTGGAGTCATAGATGATGACATGTTACTACATAGTACATACTCAAACTTCACAAGTGGTATATGGCATATATTGCACCAAATTTGAAAATAACACCACAAAGTTAACTTAAAAGTAGTACAATGATGAGATTATACTTGGCCAAGTTTGTAGAGACTCAAAAATCCCTCTCATACCCCAGACAATGTCACATGGTTCGGGTTCAAATTCGAGTTCGACAATGATTACGTTCGGTTTGAATTCGAATTTTTTGATGAGGTTTGCCATTAGGTTCATCTATATATATGCACATATATTAATTTAAAATGAATTATACGATAAAATAGTAAGAAATCAACATCAATAAACATCAAAAATGTTATCATGGACATGGAAACTGCAAGGATAAATTACAAGCTTGAGTTGTGACATGAAATTATGAGTTTTGATCTATGGACTGAATCAATGGCTATGAGGTTCGATGAGGTTCGCTGAACCTCAAATTTTTTTTAAAGTTCGCCAAAATTCAAACCTCAAAGTTAAAGTTCGACGAACCTTCTGAGTCTGTGACACAGACTCCAGATATGCTAGACGAAAACGATCTTGCTTTAGTAAGTCTTTTGTATGAAGCCATGCTTACATTTGAATCTGGGTTTGATCCTATCCTTGAGATGATAACACAAATAGTGTGGAAATGACGTAACAGCCCGAAGTGGATTAAATGCAATACTACAAAGAAAATCAGATTTCGTTTGAATCAAATCTACTCATCAATTCAGTATCCTTGGTTTTGATCCCACCATCTCACAAACAACATTAAGTGGCAACCCAAGTCTCAAAACACAACTGCTCCTGCAGCTTATCACTTCCACAGTAATCTCTGTCAATCTCTCTGGTAACTTTGGTCAAGTGTTCAGGGTATTTTTGCAAACCTAGTCGACAAAACGTTTAGTAACTTTTCCAAGATATTTATTTCTTGGGTACCTGAGGCATGCTTGTGCTTAGAACCATGGACAATTAGATCGTTATTTCTTTTACGGACGAGTTCTAATCCTCTGAAAGGGCTATTCAACTTTTTTCTGAAGAACGTTAGGTAATGGAGTCCTGAGAATTCTACAATCACATTATAACATGTTACTACAAACTCCAATTTCAGTGGAATATGGCATATATTGCCCCGTATTTGAAAATAGCATCACACAGTAATAAGAGCAGGTTCGTCTATGAATCATACAATGATAATTTACACTTGCACAATTTTGCAAAGACTGAAATACTTGCTCCCTTCAGGGTGGTAGTTAGCATATTTTTGGACAAATTTTCTCTCCGGTACTTCAAAAATGCTACGACAAAAACATACTTTAGTAAATCATTTGTCTTCAGCCATACATACATTTTCTATCTTGGTTTGATCCTACCACCAAGATGATAAGTGAAATAGTGTGGAAATTATGTAAGAGCCAGCAGTGGGTTAACTATAGTTCTACAAAGAAAGTCAAAAATCTTCTGGATCAAATCTGCACTTCGATTCAGTATTCTTGGGGCTGTCCTCACGATCTGACAAACAACATTAACGGGGAACCCAAGTCTCAAAGGACACGCTCCTGAAGCATATTGCTTCGACAACGTATCATTCTGGCAACTTTGATCATCCTTTTAGGGTAGTTGAGTAAGCCCACTTTCAACGAAAAAAGGTTTAGCTTGTGCATCTGAATTGGTTATTGTAAATTTTCAGTGAGATTTATTTCTTGGGTGCCTGATGAATGTTTGAGCTTAGCATCACGGACATTTAGATCATGTCTTTTACGGACAAGTTCTGATCCTCCAGAAATGAGATTCTACTCAGTTTCTGAAGAAACCTTAGACAATGGAGTCCTGGGCATTCTGCAGTCACACCAGATAACAAGTTATTACATAATCAAATTTCACAAGCGGAATATGGCATATATTTCCACAGATTTGAAAATAGCATCACACAGCGATAAAAGCAGGTTCATGTAAAAATAGTATAATGATAACTTACACTTAACCGAGGTTTGCAAAGACTGAAATACTTGATCCCTTCAGGGTGGCAGTTAACATAGTTTTGTATAAATCTTCTCTCTGGTAGCCCAAATATGGTAGAGGCACCAATCTCTTGCTTAACAAAACCGTTTTTCTTAAGCCATGCATACATTTTGTATCTTGGTTTGATCCTACCCTCGAGATCATAGTCGAAATATTTTGGAAATGATGGAAGAACCTGCAGTGGGTTAAATGTAGTAGTACAAAGAAAATCAAACTTCTTTTGGATCAAATCTACACTTTTACTCATTAATCTTGGCCCATTCCTCGCCATTTGACAAACAACATTGAAGGGTAACCCAAGTCTCAAAAGACAACTTAACTTCTCCTGCAGCGTATTGCCTCCACAATGAATCATTCTGGCAACTTTGAATGTCGACTCAGAGTAATTTATCATACCTAATTTCAACAAAATCTTTAGCTTGTGTCTCTGAATTGGCTCTTGTAAATTTTCAGTGATATTTATTTCTGGGGGCCTGATGAATGTCTGAGCTTAGTATCACTGACATTTCGTACATCTCTTCTGTGGATAAGTTCTCATCCTCCAGAAAGGAGATTCTGGAAATTTTCTGAAGAAACCTTAGCCAGTGGAGTCCCGGGCATCCTGCAATCACATAAGATAACATGTTACTACATAGTCAAATTTCACAAGTGGAATATGGCACACATTGCGCTGTATTTGCATTTAGCATCACAAAGAGATAAGAGCAGGTTCATGTAAAAATCATACAATGATAACTTACACTTTATCAAGCTTGCAAAGACTGAAATACTTGCTCCCTTCAGGGTGGCAGTTAACATATTTTTGAACAAATCTTCTCTCTGGTAGCGTAAATATGGCAAAGGCACCACACTCGTTCTTAAGAAAATTGTTTTTCTTAAGCCAGGCACACATTTTGTATCTTGGTTTGATCCTACCCTCGAGATCATAGGTGAAATATTTTGGAAATGATGGAAGAACCTGCAGTGGGTTAAATGTCGTACTACAAAGAAAATCGAATTTCTTTTGGATCAAATCTGAACTTGTACTTAATACTTCTGGTCTTGTCCTCACCATTTGACAAACATCATTGAAGGGTAACCCAAGTCTCAAAAGACAACTTAACCTCTCCTGCAGCTTATTGCCTCCACAACGAATCATTCTGGCAACTTTGAACGCCGACTCAGGGTAATATATCAAGCCTAATTTCAACAAAAGGTTTAGCTTGTGTCTCTCAATTGGCTCTTGTAAAATTTTTGTAATATTTATTTCTCGCGTGCCTGGTGAATGTCTGAGCTTCACATCACTGGCATTTAGATCATCTCTTCTATGGGAAAGTTCTGATCCTCCAGAAAGGTTATTCTGAATGTCTTTTGAAGAAACTTTAGACAATGCAGTCCTGGGCATTCTGCAATCACATAAGCTAATATGTTACTAGTACTACATAGTCAAATTTCACACGTGGGATATGACCCATATTGCCCTGTATTTGAAAATAGCATCACATAGAGATAAGAGCAGGTTCACGTAAAAATCATACAATGATAACTTACACTTTATCAAACTTGCAAAGACTGAAATACTTGCTCCCTTCAGGGTGGCAGTTAACATATTTTTGTACAAATCTTCTCTCTGGTAGCTTAAATATGGTATAGGCAGAAGTTTCTTTCTTGAGAAGATCATTTTTCTTAAGCCATGCATACATTTTGTATCTTGGCTTGATCCTACCCTCGAGATCATATTCGAAATATTTTGGAAATGATGGGAAAACCTGCAGTGGGTTAAATGTAGTACCACAAAGAAAATCAAATTTCTTTTGAATCATATCTGCACTTATACTCATTAATGCTGGGCATGTCCTCACCATTTGACAAACATCGTTGAAGGGTAACCCAAGTCTCAAAAGACAACTTAGCTTCTCCTGCAGCTTATTACCTGCACAATGAATCCTTCTGGCAACTTTGAACATCAACTGAGGGTAACTTATCAAGCCTAATTTCAACAAAAGGTTTAGCTTGTGCCTCTCAATTGGCTCTTGTAAATTTTCAGTGATATATATTTGGGTGCTTGGTGAATGTTTGAGCTTAGCATCATGGACATTTAGATCATCTCTTCTATGGACGAGTTCTGAGCCTCCAGAAAGGAGATTCTGGAAATTTTCTGAAGAAACCTTAGACAATGGAGTCCTGGGCAGTTTGCAATCACATAAGATAATACGTTATTACATAGTCAAATTTCACAAGTGGGATTTGAAAATAGCATCACATATAGATAAGAGCAGGTTCATGTAAAAATCATACAATGATAACTTACACTTTATCAAGCTTGCAAAGACTGAAATACTTGCTCCCTTCAGGGTGGCAGTTAACATATTTTTGAACAAATCTTCTCTCTGGTAGCGTAAATATGGCAAAGGCACCACACTCGTTCTTAAGAAAATTGTTTTTCTTAAGCCAAGCACACATTTTGTATCTTGGTTTGATCCTACCCTCGAGATCATAGGTGAAATATTTTGGAAATGATGGAAGAACCTGCAGTGGGTTAAATGTTGTACTACAAAGAAAATCGAATTTCTTTTGGATCAGATCTGAACTTGTACTCAATAATTTTGGTCTTGTCCTCACCATTTGACAAACATCATTGAAGGGCAACCCAAGTCTCAAAAGACAACTTAACCTCTCCTGCAGCTTATTGCCTCCACAACGAATCATTCTGGCAACTTTGAACGCCGACTCAGGGTAATCTATCAAACCTAATTTCAACAAAAGGTTTAGCTTGTGTCTCTCAATTGGCTCTTGTAAAATTTTAGTGATATTTATTTCTCGGGTGCCTGGTGAATGTCTGAGCTTCACATCACTGGCATTTAGATCATCTCTTCTACGGACAAGTTCTGATCCTCCAGAAAGGTTATTCTGAATGTCTTTTGAAGAAACTTTAGACAATGCAGTCCTGGGCATTCTGCAATCACATAAGATAATATGTTACTAGTACTACATAGTCAAATTTCACAGGTGGGGTATGACACATATTGCCCTGTATTTGAAAATAGCATCACATATAGATAAGAGCAGGTTCACGTAAAAATCATACAAAGATAACTTACACTTTATCAAACTTGCAAAGACTGAAATACTTGCTCCCTTCAGGGTGGCAGTTAACATATTTTTGTACAAAACTTCTCTCTGGTAGCTTAAATATGGTATAGGCAGCAGTTTCTTTCTTGAGAAGATCGTTTTTCTTAAGCCATGCATACATTTTGTATCTTGGCTTGATCCTACCCTCGAGATCATATTTGAAATATCTTGGAAATGAAGGGAAAACCTGCAGTGGGATAAATGTAGTACCACAAAGAAAATCAAATTTCTTTTGGATCAAATCTGCACTTATATTCATTAATTCTGGGCATGTCCTCACCATTTGACAAACATCATTGAAGGGTAACCCAAGTCTCAAAAGACAACTTAGCTTCTCCTGCAGCTTATTACCTCCACAACGAATCCTTCTGGCAACTTTGAACATCAACTCAGGGTAATTTATCAAGCCTAATTTCAACAAAAGGTTTAGCTTGTGCCTCTCAATTGGCTCTTGTAAATTTCCAGTGATATATATTTTTTGGGTGCCTGGTGAATTTCTGAGCTTAGCATCACCGACGTTTAGATCATCTCTTCTACGGAGAAGTTCTGATCCTCCAGAAAGGATATTTTGAATGTTTTTTGAAGAAACTTTAGACAATCGAGTCCTATGCAATGTGCTTTTCAAATATTCTCTTTTAGAGCCACGGGCAACTAGATCATCTCTTTCATGGACAATTTCTGATAGTACAGAAGGGATATTCTGAAATGTTTCTGAAGAAACTTTAGACAATGGAGTCATGAGCATTGTGTTTTTTAGATGTTCTCTGATAGACACAGCAACTCCCTGCTTCTCAAGCCCAGTGCAATTAATATCTTCAATCAACTTGATCAAGTTGTCATGCAAATAGCGAGGATGACACAAATCTGTCTTTGTCATCTCCTTTTGATCCAAACCAACGCTTGCAAAATCTAGATTGCCTGCCATGGATTTGCTTGGGTCCCATCTAAGAATCTCAGGATAATGTAAAATAATGTTACCTATATTTTCCTTTCTTAGTCCCAGGTTTGACAGAACATCCACTATAGAATACAGTGTTTTCTCTGAACTGTCCATAAAAAGTTGAGGCTTTGTACGGTATAGCTTGCTAATCTCGTCCCAAGGGCAACCGATACCTGCCAAAAGAATTAGCTTTTCTAAAATACTACAACATTTCAGTGGATTTTTTTCCAACAGACAGCAAATCCTGTTCTTCTCAACTTGAAAACCATCCAGCCCATTAGAAACAGTCACAATTTTTTTATATACTTCATCATTGAGGAGCGACGGGCAACATGTCAGGATTTTTATAAGAGAAACTTTACTAACTCCAAGCTTCTCATAGAACTGCAATTTCTTTTGCAATTTAGCGGCAGAACGACTGAATAACTCCGGATGTTCTGTATACAGTTTCCCTAGCACATGCCTTGGAAACCCACTGTTCCTCAAAATTGAGACATTTGCCAGTAGAGACTCATCTTCATTGAGATATATTTTCCCAGGAGGCAAGAATATATGGATCTCAGAAGTCTTTACCCCTATACTTTCAAAAAACGGTTCAAACTCATTGATCGGATTATAAAGTAGATATCTTTCCAGGGCTTCGCTCATACGATCTTTTGCGTTGACTCTGGACACTAACTTTCGTAAAAAACAAGGTGCATAGAGGCTTATATGCTCGGCATCTGCAAAAGAAAGAGACCTTGTATAGTGGAGGTAATTTTGCAGCACTTGCCGAACTTCATGTTCCAGTTTTTCCGAGAATTTGACCTGGGATTTGCTCCCAGCTTTCCCAGACTGTTTGGCACTCCAAATAAAGATGGCAGGCATAACTACTGACATTTGTAGAGTGAAAGAATGAACATGCCATGAAACCCATTTCTTTTTTGCATATGAAATTAGAGATGTGCAAGGAGGGATTGACTTTGGCAGCACAATTTTCCCAATTCCACGACAAAAGATCACCAAACCGCACATTACGATTCTGTTTCATAGGCAAATTGGAGCATGAGCTGGCTGAAGATGTTCAATAAAACTGATTTTTCAAAAGAAAAACCCCATGAGATTATTGGAAATAGTAATACACAACTTGATATCGAACCATCCAGAGTGCTCGCCTGAAACGAGCATTAGCTCAGTAGTACTGGGTTGGATTCCTGGCCTTTCAATTTTCAACATGGTGTCTGGGCCAGGTGTTGAGGTTGACTGAAGATGTCAATGAGGGCTGGAGGAGATAGTAATCGACGCCTTGATATTGAAATAGGAACGCAGCACATTGGTAGAGCAGTGGAGCAGCAGGCAGGTCCTCAGTTCAATTTTCTAGTCGGTTCATTTTTCAACAGAGATAACGGCCTGGAAATGGAAAATGTGCTCAGCAACATAAAACCTAGTTTGATAAAGTATGGGATTGAGATAAACTCTTATTTAACAGAACAATGTTGGTATCAGTAGGAAGTGAACTGGCAACCGATAAAGCAAGCGTAGTCTGTCCAGTCCAAGACCCAAATGAAGTTCTCCAAATGGAAAAAATAAATCATTTAGGTTTCCATGAAAATGGCGCTAGCTGACACCTGAAACAAACTTAGAGAGAATATGGAAATATGAATAGAAAACAGATGAACTAAGCATACCAGAGACTTGCATTTACTTCTGCTTTCTGAACGACACTGCCTCTTTCCCGCTTTGAATGGTCTGGCATCTGTTTTAAGTAGCGAATTTTTCTGTTCGGAAAACCCCAGTCCCTTTCGACCAGATTTAGGATACTTAAATCTCACTCCCTCCTACCAGCCGCAAATTTATGTCATCCATTATAAAAAATTCGAAATCTGATATGAAGTAGAATAGAAATCTATGATCCATTAGAGTGATAAGATTTATCACTTTTCGTTATAAAGTGATGAAATTATTATTTGCCCTTATTTTTCAATAAGGATGTATTTATTAATATTTAAAAAATTAAATATAATTATGCATGGGTGATTGATAAAAGGCTGACTTTGACTTATTAAATATAATTATTATTTGGTTTTTATTATTAATGTAGATTTATTCTCCCGATTGAGATGGCAATATGGTCCACCGTGTGTTGCATGATTTTGAGGAGGGGAAACAAGTCCACCGTTGTCATCTTGTTCTATATAGAGAGGAGTGGTCATCTTGCGTTTTATTGGGTTAGTGTTCAAGATTGTCCCGAAACCAGTCAAACGTCTCATTAGCTCACCGTTGTCATTCTGCGCCACATAGAGAGGACGAGTGGTCATTCTGCTTTTCACTTGGTTAGTGTTCAAGATTGTCATGAAACCAATCAGACGCCTCATCATGTATTCATTCCACAATTTGACAGGGAAATTGAAGTCTCCAGGAAAGGGAAGAAAATTTCTCATTCTTGTTCCAAGGTGGTGGCAATTCACTGCTCTAAGTTTAGCATTTCTGTTTTTCATTATTATATTTCCATTTCCCCATGGGGGCAAGTTGAGGTCCTCTTGACCTAGCCTCCCTTGTGCCCTTCACTTTGAAGCCCCCTTTGGGTCTACAATCCGATAGCAGTTTTGAAATTCACTCAGTGGCGCTATCAATTCAAGCATGGAGGGTGGTGGATGTGCATGGTCATCAGAATCAAGTGGTCTTGGAACGACGAGGTTTGTGTTTTGGCTAGGCACTCAATTGATAGGGTCCATCTCGAAAGACCCTCAGTCGAGCATGGCATAAGGTATTCCGCCTTTACATATTGACTCTAGCTTGGTCTAGTTTGCTTAGTATCAACTTTCTGGTCAATTTGTTTCATACTCTCTCTGCTCTATCTATTTCATTGAATTGTTGCACTATGAATCCTCACACTTGGGCTCCTAAGATGTGCCTCCACTCTACTTCTCTATCGACATCATCTTGACACTCCTATCTCAACTCCTACCTAGCATCAACCTATCGGCCTCCACCCTTGTCTTGTTATGCCAACCAGTATTGTCTCCCCTGCGTGGCTTCCCTTTGTTTCCTTTATCACCATATTCATCTCAATCTTATTAGCCATGGCCCATCAAAGAGCAAGGAATCTCTACAACTCCTCAAGCATATCAGAAGGCAATATTAGGGCCCGACAGTGAGCTCACTCAACACTACAACATTATCACGCCCAAACCCTTGACCGTATACAGCTAGAAATTAACAATGCATCCTCAAATCCCATGGATGATATGGATGAGTATATGGACGTAGATATTATTGCCTCAACTACTGAGTGGCTCATGAATCCCGACAACACTCGAGGAAGGCAGAACTAGTATTTATATATTGTGGAGTTGTATTAGCATATTGACGCAGGAGCATCTCAAGAGAAAGATATTTCACCCATGTGAATAATTCCCTTTTTATATTTTTCTATAATTCATGATATTTAGCCTAGGAGAATCTGCATTAGTTAGGAGGTTATGTTGAAGTGTCCTTATGGGATAGATGTAAATATTCTATTAAGTGGAGCGGCATTAGCTTCTAGAATAGGGACAATTGTAGGAATATTAGAGGGTTGTTATTACAGCCTCCATTATGTCTTAGTGATATTTTGTCTAGGCTAGAGAGGATGAAGGAGGACAGTAGAGTAGAAGAGAGAGAGAGAGGAAAATTCACTGCATCCTGTGTAGTTTTCTGGCTCAGTGTAGTAGAATAACTGAGCCATGTGTAGTTGCTTTTGTTTTGTATAACATAATTTCAGTTTGAGTTGTACTCTTTGTTCACTGTGTTTATTTGTTGTAGTATTATGTTAATATTTTGTGGAGACAATTATTGAGTGATGGTGGGCTTTTTATCAGAGAGAGTGATTTTAAATTATTTAGTTTTTCAAGGTTCGCAGGCCAAATTCTTGTTTTGAGTTGAGTCGTGATTGTCAACTCTATATTAGTTAACATGAAGTCGAAATCTTTGTCAAACACTTGCTCAAGTCGTAGGTCTTGACTCTCTAGATAATGCAACATTCCATTTCCTAAAAACCAAGATGCAGATTAACCCAACATGAGGTTTCACCCCTAGCACAGGATTCTGAGAAACTAAAGTGATTTCTACGAGGGGTGCCATAGTGGTAAGCAGGAATAGGAGAGGGGGGGGCATGATAAATCATATTCATCCACATATTTTGGCAGTTTCCAGGGTGGTTTCCTCCACCCCCATGAGCATTAAACCTCAACAGGTCTTGGGGCCCCACAAGTTGTTGACCTTGTGGACCCTGTGATCACAACGCTCAAAGGTGACCGAGCATTAACGAGGGCCCATGGTAGTCTTGGGAGGCCCCATGATTTTGTTAGGAAGTAGACCATTCACGCTCATGATCAAGTCATTGAAACTTAGTGGGCCATTAAACATATATTATGCACAACGAACGACCAAAGTAGACTGCTAAAGTGATCAATGGACGAGGAAAGGCGAGGGTGAAATAGTAAAAACCAATTCAACATCGAGTTTTGGGATTAGAACATAGTTTCTCTTGGATATGTAAGAAAGGCACAAAGGAGCAATTCAAGGAGTGGGTGGAAGGAAACCTACAGGTATGAGTATACCCATAGCGAATACAACCTTAGAAGAGGAGACGAGGTGCATTCAAGAGATATTGGAAGCAATGGAAATTGCTTAGAGGCAAGGATCTAATGTTGAAGATGCCAATAAATTTGAGCAAGAATCTTCTAGAGAAGGAGAAGAGGGAGGAGAATCAGTAGAGGAGAGAGGATGATAGCCAAATTGGGCGCCAAGCTAAGGATGGAAGTACGTGCATATGAAGGTAATTTGAATGTTGATGAGTTAATGTATTAGATAAATGTCATGAACAACTATTTTGATTATGAAGAAGTAGATGAAGAAAAGAAAGTGAATTTTATTGTCACAAGGCTGAAAGGACATCCAACCCTATGGTGGGATGAAGTGCAAGCTAGTAGGAAAAGGAAAGGTAAGCCCAAGATTAGAAGCTGGAATGTAATGTTGGCAAAATCAAAAGCAAGCTTTTGCCCAAATATTGCTAGATAAATCTTGTAAGGCGGTTGCAAAACCTTAGGCAAAGGTCCATGATAGTGAAAGAGTATATTGAAAAGTTTTATAAATTAAATATTAGAGCTAGACACATTGAAGAGGGTGTTGAAAAGGTTATCAAATATCTTAATGGCTTGACGTATGAGATTCAAGATGGGATTGATACCTTGACTCTAAACACGGTTGGGGATGCTTACCAAGTTGCTTTGAAAGTCGAGGAAAATAGTTCCAGAAAACATATTCAAGAGAGCAAAGGAAGAGGTCATGCTAGAGGCAAAGGACAATCAAGTAGCAAACAAAGATACTAGTCTCCAAAAGAAGAAGATGGGAGTCCAAGTAAGAAGCCACCAAGAGGAGGTGACTTTGGAAGAAGAAGATCTTTCTCTGAAGGCAAAGGTAGAGGTAGAGACTACCAACGTAGATGATACAAATGTGGAAAACTAGGCCATATATCATGGGAATGCCAGAGAATACTCTAGCAGGATAGAGGAGTGTACATGTGGTGGAAGCTAAAGAGAAGAATGCAAGTATAGTGGCAACTAAAGAAGTTGTTGAAGTAGGAGAATCCCTATTGTTGAAGCGAGTTCTAATTCACTCAAATAAGTAAACTAAAGATCCAACCCATAGGAGAAGTTTGTTTATGACCATGAGCAAGTCAATAGTTAAGTGTTGTAAGGTTGCGATTGATATTGGTAGCACAAATAATCTTGTTTCTACAGAGATGGTAGAGAAACTATATTTAAAAATAACACCACTTCCTGCCCCTTAAAAGTTTCATGGTTACAAAAAGGTCATCAAATCTTAGTCAATGAACAATGTAAGGTAGAATTTCAGAGTGGAAGATACAAGGATGAAATATTGTGTGATGTAATGCCTATGGTTGTTTGCCATATTTTTTGGGAATGCCATGGCAGTTTAATATGAGAGTTATCCATGATGGTAGAAGGAACACTTACACACTTGACAAAGATGGTCATAAGCATACATTGTTGCCTTTATAAGATGGAGTCAAAGAAGAAGTCGGGCATAGTGTGTTGTTGATGAGTGGCAAGGAGTTTTTGTAAGAGGTCAAAAAGAAGGAAGTCCATTTTGCCTTGATTGATAAACCCAAGGTAATTCTTACCAACACAAGTTTAAACTATTTTCCTGGGAAAGTCAAGGGTATATTAGATGATTTTGTTGATATAATTGTGGGTGAATTACCAAGTAAACTACCCCCTATTCAAAGCATCAACCATCATATAGATTTGATTACTGGAACAAATCTTCCAAACAAGGCAACCTATAGAATGACTCCTCATGAAAATGAAGAGATAAGGAAACAAGTGTAAGAGTTGTTAGACAAAGGTCTTATCAAAGAAAGTTTAAGCCCGTGTAATGTTCCAATAGTCCTTATCTCAAAGAAGGATCGTGGATGGAGGATGTACATTGATTCGAGGGTCGTCAACAAAATCACAAGCGAGTGTAGATTTCCTCTTCCATGTGTTGATGACATGATTGATTGTTTGAGTGGTGCTATATATTTTTCTAAGATTGAACTGAAGAGTGTTTACCACCAAATTTGAATGAGAGAAGGGGAACAATGGAAAACAACCATGCATTGTATGTGTGGTTAATGATGCCTTTTGGTCTTACTAATGCACCCAACAATTTCATGAGACTAATGAATGAAGTCTTGAAGGAGTTTGCAGATAAATTTGTTGTTTTTTATTTGGATGACATTTTAATGTACAACCGGACAAAGGAAGAGCATTTGAGACATCTTAGTTTGGTTTTGAAGACCTTGCAGTAAGAAAAATTGTTAATTAATTTGAAGAAATGTACCTTTATGAAAAGAGAATAGTTATACTTTGTGATTTCTAAAGATGAATGAAGATTGACCTTGAAAGGGTTAGAGCAATCATTGATTGGCCTACCCCATGAAATATGTTTGAGGTCAGAAGTTTTCATGGTTATGGATGTCTATACAATTGAAAATTCATTAAAAAGATTAGCAGACTTTGTGCGCCTATTGTAGAAACTATCAAAGAAAACAATCAACCATTCAAATAGATTGTAGAAACAGATAGAAACACTAAGATACTGAAGCAAAAGGTCACGAAGCAACATGTTTTGGCCTCATCAGACTTCAATAATTTTTATCAGGTTGAGACAAATGCAAGTGGATTTGTTGTTGGAGCAATTTTGAGTTAGGAAGGTGGTGATGGTGTTGGATGCCGCCAACATGTAAGGGGATCTCCCAATGTGAAGTCCCAATTAGACTTCACATTGTTTGGTGTAGGAGTCTCATCCGGTTATACAAACCGACCACCAATGGAAAGGTTTCAAAGATATGCCTTGCTTATAATCACACATAAGAGATCACAACACCTCTTGGGTAGCAAGTATGTAAACTTTGTGAGACACCCAATGTAAGGTGCACAGGGGAAATTCCATGGTTGGTAAAGGAAAACAAACCTTCGGTTAGAAAAGTAATAGTACTATCCTAAAGGGGGGTCCGTGAACAAACAAAAAGGCTTGTTGATTACCTACAAATGAGTCCACATAATAAACAACAATCATGAAAGCATAACAACACTTATTCAACAATAAACATAGTAAAGCAACGAAATAGTTCATTAAACTTAGTATGTAATTAAACCAACATATACCACAAACATAACAAGAATAGTTCTACTATATCTACAATACATGCATGAAGAAGTGTCGACTCATAAAGCTTCTGATTATGAATGAAATATCCCAAGTACATCGTTACATAGATGAAACACTAGATCCAATAGTGGAACATGAAGCCACAACTTGCTTCTCCAAAGAATGATCTATCTCCTATGCACTACAAGAGAAGTCAAGGCAAGACTCCAAGCCCTTAGCTTAACTTATGAGGATTTGTTTATAACTAATGACAATGACCTTTGAGCTTCCTCATGACTCTTCAACTCCTACAACTTTTCATATTCTATACATAACTCTTTACATTCCATATGTGGCTATTCACATTCCACATGTGTCTCTTGGACTTCCTTACACACCATTTAACACAAAAGACAAATTACATTTGGGACAATGGCTATATAAGACAAAACTTGTTGGATGTGGAGCTTGATTATCTTCTTGATTGATTAGAGGTTTTTGTTTCAGTCGTGTTGGATCCATGTTCCTAATAGGGCGGCAACGCTGCCCATTTAATCATCATCAGGGGGGTCCAGGGGGAAGGGCGATGACTTTTATGAGCCCCCCCTAGCAGGGGTTCGTGGGCAACGTCCTTGAAGCTAAAAATAGATGAAAATTTGCCTTGTAAAATATTGTAATTTCATAGTCAATTCGGGTCGTTCATTAAGTAGATGATCTGACGATAGAAGTTATGTTAATTTAGGGTTTTTTTCCCTAGAATGAAACCCTCAGTTTATATGAGGGAATTGTATTGCAGTTGTGCATGATTATTCTGAGCAAGAGAGAGAGAGAGAGAGAGAGAGAGAGAGAGAGAGGAAATTACAACGGATCTATTGTAGGTTGTATCTCTTCATTTTGATAGATAATATAAAAGGAAGGTGTAACAACCCAAGTGAAAATTCCATGTAATAAAGTTAAAAACAATAAATATAGATGACTGGGACACTTATTCCAAGCTGAATGTTGGGCAAGACATCCTAGGGAGTGTTCATTTGGTTGTTTATGGCTAAGGAAATTGGCAAAGGCAATGGCTAAGGCATTAAAGAGGCAAAAAGGTATTTTGGCACATTTATTTATGAAATAATGGAAATTAGGAGGAAAAGGAGGTGAAAGGTCACAGGTTGCATGTGAGGAAGAAAATGAAGAAAATAGAGGCCTCGTGGATAAAAAGGCTTATGAGGATCAGTTGGTAACCTTTTGTCAATTCAGTGTTGGAGCTCTCTCATTTTCTCTTTCTCTCTCTCATACTCTTGGATACTCAGAGTTTTCTTGGAGCACTCTTGGAGGGTGTGGCATACAAGGATTCTTGGAGCAAGAAGGCATTGGAAGAGCAGGAAAGCGCAAGAAGGCATCAACATCAGCAACTACATATTTTCTTGCAGGTACCGAGTTGCATGTATGATTTCTTCACTAGTTTGGACATGCATGGCATATGCATGTGGATTCTTGGTCATGATATGTCATTGGAATGGAGGATTGCCTAGATTAACAGTGGATTTCCTAGCCTTGCCACTTCCTCGATAGGCATGGTGATTGTGGGTTTAGTTTCATTGTTTTGTTTTGGTTGGTTCTCATGTTTCCTTAGCTTGGGTTGAGTTATTAGTCCTGGAAGCCTTGGTTGAACAAACGCTCTGGAAGCCCTATAACATCTTGGGTTGAGTTACTAGTCTTGGAAGCCTTAGTTGGACAAACGATCTAGAATCCCTTGGTGGGTTGAGTTACTAGTCCTAGAAGCCTTGGTTGGACAAACGCTATGGAAGCCTTGTATAAGTTGTGGGTTGAGTTACTAGTTCTCGAAGCCTTGGTTCGGAAAATGCTCTATAAGCCTTGGAAGGCTTGGATGGGGACCAATCTAATGATGGTTTTGGTGATGTTTGACAGTGAGGTGGAATCACTGTTTTATGGGTTGAGGTGGATGGCCTCTTGAAGCCCTAGATGAGTTTTGATTGATGTGTTCTATGAGATCCCATATTCATGCTTGGAATATGGCATGGGGGTGAATGGCTGAAGAGAGATTTGGCTCAACCATTCTACGGTCGGGTGGAACATGGTATTTTCATCTCCAGTTGGTTCATTTCATTCATTAATGAGAAATCATTTGCTTGATTTCCATGTGTAAAGGTATTGAAGTATTTATGGATTTGATGGTTGTCATGTTTATTGTATTTATGTTCCTATTATGTTGATTATATGCACATTTTATGACAACAACTATGTATGGCTCTCAGCATGTTTTTACTTGTATGTGAATGAATAATGTGTCTATGACTTAATAGATGATAATGCAGCAAATGGCATGAGGGAACAATGGTTCATAGCAATTCTCATATAAGTATGAGATCCCTACACTTAACTTTGTTATTTACACTTATAGCTTACATGTTGATGATATATTTGATCAAATGCTTGTCATGGCTAATAGGCGTCCATTTAAGGTCTTAAACAAGTATTTGCTTTAGTATTGTCATTTCCATGTTACTTTACTGATTTTAAGAGATGGATCAGTTCTGGGCAGTGACATGGGCTCTGGGCCTAAAAAAGTGGCTCAAATCCCGGAGTCATTGGCATAACACTGACAATTTTCATCCATAATCGTTGGTAGGTAGGCCTGTGAGAGCGACTTTAAGTTGTTGGTCGCTTCCTTGCCCATAGCATGAGAGCGACTGTTATAGACATTTTTGGGCACTTCAACCCCAATCATAAATGTCCATAAACTGAGGGCTCCTAAGTCCCTAAAAGTGTTGCTTCACTCCCTAAAGGAACAAGGTCAGCTGATT
>APFE031253008.1:23995-97587 GCA_000404065.3 Pinus taeda | reverse complement strand
ACTATAGATTACCCTTAGATCAACATTTAATGAGATCTACCTAAGTGTTTGATAAATTTAACAGAAAGTGTTATGATCTTTGCATAATCACTTGACATTAATTGCGTTCAGATAATAAGATGGATCCAGTAAATTCATGCATCAATACATCATTATTTTATAAAGACACCATTTTATCACAGCATATATCGCAATCATACTTAATAGAAGTAAAGAGATAAAACACAGGAATTTCTACAACAATCTTCTTTATTAATATATAGTATGGGTTTACAGACTCAATACTTCCCTATGCTCTCAACTGTAGGGGTCCATGCACTTAGCTGCAAACATTAATCTAGGCCTCTACACACTCAACTGCAGATCCTTTCCTCTCACTTCCTTGTGCTAACTCCCTAGACTCCTTCTGTTGTACCCACAAAAACCATATCTCTATCTATCTTTTCTTAGACTCTCTAAAACACACCTATTTATACAATCCCATGGCCCATAGACCATGGGCAAATCTTCAAAAACCAACTCAAATTTACATGAATGAGGGTAAAACCTTTTTTGACTCTTAACTAACTCTATGCTCCGTGTCCACAATTTGCGGAGACTTTACATCTTTTTACATCAAAACTTGGGCTTTTTCCCCAAAAATGACACAGGGGACCCCATCCCAACACATTTCTTTTGTGTTTAACATGGTATTAGAGCTAGAGGTGTATTCCTACCTTGCCCAAATTTGAGCCACATGTTTTGTGGCCTCTCTATGCATGTCATTTCTGCCATTAGTTCCGCATTTCATGAATGTCTTCTCAGCTAAATTATCTCCATGATATATGCCATGCAACTCCAATCTACTGCCATTTTCTCTACTCCTACAAACTAATGGAAGTTATGCGCTCCTTCTCCATTCCTCATTCAAACGTTACCTCTGCATTTTAGTTGTGGCTTAATTATTATTCCATGCTGATGGTGTATATTCTATGACTTTATTTGAAGTCTTGAGAAATGTGTTGCAACAGTTCTTATGAAATTCATTAAAGAAAAACTTTAAATCTCTAGGTGTGTTACTAGAATATATTAATCATTGATCATGTTATTTAACTACATTGGAATGGAGCTTTCAATGAGAAAGGGAGCGTCATTGACTGGAAATGGAGTATTGAGTCGATGAAGAACAGTATTGAATTTCATTTCAAATCTCTACATTGAATAGTTCGAATTACATCTTTGTTGGTAACAAATATCTCCAGGTGCATTGGGTATATGTATTCATCTTTATGTGTTGAATTTGTGATGGATATGGATTAGCATTGATGTTGTGAGTGTTGTTGGTTTGAAACCTGTATTAATGCTATGAGGTGGTTGTTTTTACATTGAATGTTATTGAATGTTGTTGTTAGTAAGTACGGTGGTGCTACAATAGGTTATCACACATTATTATATGATTTCATTTCTCCATCCAAATCTCTCCATGAGAGATTAGCTACACATCATGATCTAGTGATTTCCTTTCTTTCTTCATCTAAGGTAGCTTTAGCTGGTGCAAAGTCTACTAAAAATATGCAAGCTTAGGTTGGTTGTTCATCATATGTATCAGCTGATAATATTCTCCAGTTCCAGAGCCTTGAGCTATAGTTATAGCAGTTTTTTTATGATTAACAGCTAGATCAACAATGGAATACCAAAGAGTCACTGCTTCTTAACCAAAGAAATTCCTAACTTATATGCTCAAATTGGAGCTAGGATGGAATTGACTCCCTTGATTCACAATCTAGTTCTGTTGGGTGGCACATGTGTTCTTGTGTATATCGTATGGGAAATGTGAATGTCCCATGCTACGTTGAATGCATAGTTAAATAGCTAAATGAAAATTGTTGGTTATATGATGTGAATACCTATGTTAAATGGTCGAACCTTCTCTTTTAATCTCTGTGCATTGGGTGATTAGTATTGTATTTATGTTGGTTTGGCATAAGCACTAGTTGGAGTGGATATGCATGCATTAAATATTGGTATGTGTGTTTAACACAATCTTTAACTTCAAATTTTACAAAGACAACAAAATTCTCAATTTCTTACTACTATTACAAGAAAAAATATGGTCTTTGAATGGTGAAATGGAATTTAAATTGAATTGAAATTCTGAATTGAAAATGGCATGAACTTGATTGAATGAGGTCGACCTCTTCCACCAAAGGCACTAGATAGAGAAACAAATTAAAAGGGCATTGTTAACAAGCGAACACACAAGGTAATAAGGAGAACTGACATGCATGGCTCGGTCATTGAGGAATCTTGAATGTAAATGCTTAGTTTCATGGTATGAAGAGTTCACTTTTTCTATGGAAAAGGCCATGGGAATAAACACCATTTTTTAAAGGGCACTAGCATGTTAGGTGTGAGGCAGTACAAAATACCTCTAAAATACCAAAGGAAGTACTTTATTCATACAACAATTGGTACTAGTGAAAATTCATCTAATATTACTTACTAGTAATTTTGTTTTTGCTTGAAAAATAAAATTTCTCTCTATTCTCCTTACAAGTCAAGTCACTTATCAAGTATGTGGTAAGGGCATATGTATTATCATTAGAGGTCTACAATGTCTAGATTCTTTTCTTCTTGATTTGTTGAGAACCCAGGTTGGTATTTATTTTCCCCTCACTATTTTCCCATTTCTAAAGGGAAAAGTTGCAAGAAACCCTTGAGGTATTTAAATGGCTCCAATTGTTGGAATAATAGAGTTACTAAACAATTTGATGCTCTCTCCTATGGATAATACAGTCAAAATCAATAAGGATTTCTCACTGATATTTGTAGTTGTTTACAAGGTGCATATGAAATTATTGATTTTTTACAACTTGAATCTCAATTACAACAAGAAGCGCTGCAACAAATAGACATAATTTTGAACCTATTTTTTTTAGAACATTGAGACAAACTCACATCAACAACAAGAAATTGTAGATTTTGTACCCATTTCAAGAGAAAATGTGCAAAAAAAAGAATAAATTCAGCATGTACTTCCTAAGTCCATCATTAGACCTTAGGAAGAGCTTGTCAGCAACAAGCATAGAACAAGTCTCTGATATGATAAGGATGTATCCTTTCATACTCTAGATTATTCAAATCCCTTGAAATTTTAAAGTATTGGGTTTCTTTATGGCAGTTCTTCACCTATTTCTACTCCTCCTCCACATTCACAACATATTTCTAAATGCCAACACTATAATTGAGTTCACCATGTGAAGGATCATTGTTTTTATCTTCACCCATCCAAGCATTGTGGCCAGCATACTCATTCTTCAAACAGATGCTTCAAAAACAAGCCTCCTGCAAGAACAAATATTCACGTTGGATGGATCACTTCTTGGTAATGGGCTTCAATAGCCAAGAAGATATTTCAGTCATATGTCAGAATTTCTTCTAGATTATTGAAAAGTCTTGCAGTTGAGATATCTTAGTCTTCTCACCTTGTATATGATAGGGGGGAAGTGATGGTCATATACAATTTTCAAAGATGCATCAAGTGAGCTTGAGCCACAACTTGAACTTGTTGCTTGAGCCTACAACCAAAGTCAACCATACCTAGATTCAATGTTGTAGCTAGAGATAGAGAAGCCCCTAAGCATTCCTTTGGTTGGAGGCCTTCCTTAAAGCACCACAGGTTGTAGACCTCCCTTCCTCTAGTTTGTAGGTCTCCCTCTCCAAATAATTAAGGAGCAACTCCTCTAGCAAAAGACTTTAGCTTCTTGGCATATTTGGAAGAGTTTTTGGAATCACACTAAGTGTTCCTTTGGTTGGTATCTTTCCTTAAACCATTGCATATTGTAGACCTCCCTTTTCACATGTTGAAGGTATCCCTCTTGAAATCATTAAGGAGAACTTCCTCTAGCATAAGACTTGAACTTTTTTCTAGGTTTGGAAGAGTTATGGGAACTGTATCAAGTGTTCCAGTGTTGGTGGTCATCCTTAAACAACTGTCGATAGAGACCTTGAGTTCTCCCACCTTATGTCATCATTTCAGAGAGCACATTCATCTTATTATTGTCATGCATAGCTGTATTTTTGTATTAGATCTCTCTTCTTGGACCTATATATATCCCTTCGGGTTAAGGGGGGGATGTTGGACACCTAATCCACTAAGGGTTGGTATGGAATGTGAATAGTCAATGGAGTCCAAGAGACCGCTTGGAAACCAAGGATCATTATAATGTATTATAAATGTATATCATTTATGAATAAATGGATCTTGAGTTTTATCGTATCTATTGTGTATCATTTCCTTTATGTTTAATAGCCTCCATGTCAATCGTATCCTGTATGTTGGCATTATGATACAGATATGATACAGGTATTGTCCTTGATGGAAACTCTCTCAGATGAAAGATCACAGTATAGCAGGTAAATAGCAAGAACGAAGAAAGAAAGGTATACGCAGGTTCACTATATATGAATTCATGTATACATGCAGGTTCAATATATACAAAGGCGTGTATATCGTACACACGCATTTTCACAGAAGTAAAGGCACGTACATATTGGAAAACTAAGTTTTGGCCTATGGTATTTGGTCCATGGTATTTTGGTATTGGTCCATGGTATTTGGTCCGAGGTATTGACCCCAAGTATTGGGTCCAAGGTATTGGTCCTACATGGTTTTGGACCATGGTATTGAGAGAGGCCTAAACCTATATAAGGAGAAGAAGATCATTAGGCCAAATGTGCAAGTGTGCAAGTGATGAATATCTGATGAAGGGTGAGATCTAGTATGTAGGTTATGGGTATGTGATGCTTTATTAAGGATGCACTTATGTGGCGAATGAAGGTTGATGTACCGAGATCATGAGGACTAAAATGAATTATCATTATATGGTATGATCATGAATAGTTCAGATCTAAATACTGACGCATGTCTTATCCTTTATATCTGATGATTCAGGTATATCTGAAGTAGAAAATTGTAGCAAAGGTATAAGTAATTATTTTTAGATCTGTACGCTAGTTCCCTTTGGTGAAAGAGTGTATACACACTAGTTCAACACATCCAAGTAGCGTATACATTATGAGATTTGATATTTGAGGTTGTTGTTGGTTCTAGTGTTTGTTGCAGAGTTCTGGGTTTTTCTCTATATTCTAGTGATTGTGTTTTGATGACAGGGTTTCAGTGATTCAGTTGTTGGGTGATTCAAAGATTGATGATGCAGATATAGTTGATGGTTGTATTGCAGTGGTGATTGTTTTATATTGATGGATCAAGTTTGAAAATTTATGAAACATGGTCCTTGTAAGAAAAGAGAAGGTTGTAGCCTTCTGTAGGTTGGCACCTATGTACTAGTAAATATATCGGCTAGTACAAGAGCTAGGGGGTTGTAGCTCCCTTCCAGTAGAAGTTGGAGAACGAGAGAAGATTGTAGCCTTCTGCAGGTGGATGCCTATGTATTGGTATGAGTCTGCACCCGTACAAGATTGTAAATAGGTTTTTCTTATCTTAAAGAAAATAGAAGCAAGTGATTTTTGTCCCACATTGGGTTTCCACCTTATATCATGGTGTTCATGTATGCTTTTTATCTGTGATGATCTGTTCTATTTTACTGCACATGTTTACTATTTATATGATTAATGAAGTTTCGATGCACTGATTAAAGGTTAACATATAATGGATTAACTGAATCATAAGTTTACTGGATATACGCTAGTTGCATTAAACACAGTTGCGTATACATGAGGTTTCCCTTAACTAAAGTAGCGTATATGAATATGAGTATGGAAATGAAAAATTTATTGAGTTTCTAACTCTGATTCACCCCCCCCCCCCTCCCCCCAGTATTATTTCCAACACGGTAATTAATCATCAATACCAACCTCTATTTGATTGCCTCCATTGCCAACTTGTGATGATGACCTACTATTATTGTAGCCATTCTTAATTGGTGAATATGGACATAGTGAGAATTGAATAGGTGGTTGATTCGACAATTATTGCTCTTAATGCATCATTCTCTCAAGTTGATGTTGTAATGGAGTGCATTGGAAAATGTTATGTGGGTTGCTCATCATCACTAGAATTCTAATTTGAAAATATATTGAACGTCATTAGTACAATATCAATGATATTAGTAAGTACGTCAATGCAATTGGTTTGTTGAAATTACATTATACCAAACAATTATTACCATCATTAATCCAAGATTGCAGCTGGGAGATATCATGTTCCAATTGGTAGGGTGAAGAGGTTGTCCATTTTCATCTACCAATTGTTTGTGATATGTCGCTCCTAATAACAGCTTCCAACCTTTTTTAAATGGAAGAATATTTTCTACATTTGAAATCAATTCTGAATCAAGATCTTCCAAATTTGGATACATTTTTATTCAAATTGACATGGACTAAAAAAAAATTCAATTAGATAATCAAAATATAAATAAATTTTGAACTTACTAGATATGGAAATAGAGAACTCCATAAAAGAATTTGATCAACAATGTGGAACGAATTGGAATTTGATGAATTAGCCAAATAAAACTTTGTGTGCATATCTAAAATTAATATCAAAAACCATATAACCACAATATAAATTTCAATATAGATTTCAAACCATTTTTCAATAATAAGGCGTTTTTAAGTGGAAAATGTATACCATGAACTATTGTAATTCATGTGGATGCATTCTAAAGGATCATTTGAGATTAATATGTCATTTTATCTGAAAATAAAATTCCAAATAGAATTTTAACACGACTAGTGCGCTTATCAAAAAAAAATGCACTGATTCTTTTAAATAATACGAGCACCACTGCATTCAAATAATACCAACATCAGTTTCCTGCATTCTGAAAAAAAAAATGTTATCATATCAGTGCTCTTGTACGAAAACGCACCAATGTATTTCAAAGAAAAATAGCACTGGTATGCACCTGTTTCCGTATTTTAGAAAATAAAAATGAATTCAAGCATCTCAATGCTCTTATACCAATTACAATATCGATGCTTTTAAATACAAACCATATTGTTGCATTAAAAAACCTAATCGCGTTTTTCAGGAT
Organism: Pinus taeda; assembly: GCA_000404065.3. Taxonomy (NCBI): domain Eukaryota; kingdom Viridiplantae; phylum Streptophyta; class Pinopsida; order Pinales; family Pinaceae; genus Pinus; species Pinus taeda. The sequence continues at coordinate 90,550 of APFE031253008.1, read as the reverse complement.
TTCAAAAATAAAAAAGAATTGTATCATGTCGTTGTGTTGAAAGAGTTTGGTGCCCTGACAATGTCGGTGCACTTTTATTATAAATGCATCAAAGTGCTTGACTATCCAATGCACCAATGTTCAGATAAAAACAAAAAAAAACAAAGCGCATTTTTTTCTTTTTTCTTTTTTAAATTAAAAACCAAGCAGCAATTGATTTTTAGAGATCTAATTTCATAAAAAATTTTAAATAATAAAAACTTATTCACTATTTTATTATTTTTCCCAAAAATTTAAGGGAGTGTTTTGCAAAAGAGACATACTAAGAGCATTGTGCAACAACATAATACTTTGGAGTAGTAGAACTATTCAAAAGATCAGAAGTTGAAAGGTATGGTGATTCACTCAAAATCTTGCATTGTAACAATTTAAATTTTAATGTTTATTTTACTAATAATAAATCTTACAATTTCGGTTAGGGTTTAATTAAAGAGAGATCATTTGCAAGAGAGACATATTGAGAGAACTATGAAGTAGAAAAATATTTTGGAACCGCAAAAATATTGGATTTTGAAAGGTATGGTGATTCACTAAAAACTATGGATAGCAAAAATTTTTAATTTTACTATTAAACGTTTTTACAATTTCTATTAGATTTATTCACAATTCAAGGAAAAAAATTAAAAACCTGTATAATAAAAAAATGTACTACTGATTTTACTAGTAAACAAAATTATTATCTCATTTCCGACTTAAATTTAATTAGAATTTAGAAAAATAAGAAAAAATTCAATACTTACGTTCAACCCTTTCTTCTTCCTACAAAATTTCACCTTAGGGTTTAACTTCCTCTACCACGTCACAATTAAGGTTTTTGAATTTAGGTATTTTAGATTTAATGGGTTTGTGTACTTACTATGTATAGGGCATTTGACATGTAAAGTAGGGGAATCACTTAATGAATTAGATCCAAACCATATCAGCCTTGACCATTTTTTTTAAATGGATATATGCTTCGTGGTGCACCCTATGTAATATAATGCATTGGTACGCCCTTTATCCATTTTGTTCATTGTTTCTCCTAGTGTAATGTAACGCATCGGCGTGCCTCTCCCAAATAGCATCGTTAAATCATTTTAATGCATTTGGCGTTACAAATTGCACCGCAATAATTTAAAATTATTTAAAAATAATAATTTTCCCTGATGGTGTCAAACAATTAAATTCTCATTGCATTTAATGGGATAAATACACCCGTGCATTTATTAATATAAATGCACCAGTTACCAGAGCACTTTTTGGCTTAAAATATTTGATTTATTTATAAAATATATTTAATGGATTTTGTATTGAATGATACAGGTTTTATATTGATAAAAAATGTTTGAGAAGGTGTCAAGTAATAAAAATACTAATCAACACAATGATAACACATCGAAAAAAGAAGAGAAGACAAGTTTTTTGTAAATTCTATACAAAATTAATATGTTTGAATTATATGTAAGTTAACTAATATGTATTGGTTAGTGCCTTTCATGGAGAGCCAGAAAATGAAGAAGGTCAATAAAATTATTTCTAATCTAGGTGCAAAAGAGCATAAAATCCTAATAGAAAGATTGCAGAAGGATGAATCAGGTGAATGAAAAAATACTATTCAATATGAGGTTTTTTTTTTGTTAGGATATTTCGACACATAGGAAATAGTTAAGTATAACTTGGTTTAGAGTAGAGTTAGGTAAAGTGTGTTTATTTACTATGTACTTTTGTAACTTACAATCTGAAGGTCACGATATGTAGTGATCCGATGGTTCATTCTCTCCTTGGTATTACCGACACTTGATCCGTGGCTTAACACCCAATTGGTCCATGATCTCGATTTAAAGAGCATGGAGGGTCATTTGTAGGGTAACCGTTCATGAGAGAAGTTTACGTAACTTTTCATTCTTTTATTAATAAATTTCTTGAAGTGGTCGCGTTGGCTCAGGTCGTGGATTGTTTCCCTCTTTGAGGGTTTTAACCACGTCAACAATACTGGTGTATTGATCCGTGATCTATTTGTGAGTGGTCTCCTTTGGTGTTCTGTCTAAGGAACTTACTCTGTAAATTCCTACATGGTATCAGAGCCAAGTTGAGGGCTGCATCCATTGGTGATCCAAATCTAAACCTAGTAGAACTACATCCGATTGTTGTTTCCTAGATCTATTGTTTCTCACTGCTTTCAGGCCAAGAGGACTGCTCTATTCTGTTAAGATCATCTATTCCAATGAGGAACCCCTTTCATTTCACGCGAAAATGTTTCCGGTAGCCCTAGCTATGTTATTTTTAAGATCTGAAGGTATACAGTGTTTATTTGTAGTTTTTAGTTATTTTCTCTCTGTTTATTTCGATTTATTTAGCTATTTGTTGTTTTATTTTCGGATCTATACCTTTCATTTCTATATATTCTCTTTGCCCCACCACTCTGTGCGATCTGGGCAAATCAAAAACTGAAAGGAAAGATTTCTCTCATGTGTATGCTCTTTTCCGCCACACCTTAGTGTGATCTCGGAAAATCAGAAACATTGAGGAAAATAATTAGTTTCCGGCTAAAAGCTAACTTCAAGCCATAAGTTTTTTTTTTTTTTTTAAATGCGGGGTTTTGTGTTTTTTATTTTGTAGGCAAAAAAGAGCTTTCTCAAGTAAGCACACACCCCAAAGCTTCAGTGACTTAACAAAAAAAAAAAACCCTTCCTCTTTTCCAAAAGTTACTGACCTTTTAATCTAGCTCACTTGGTCCAAAGCTACTTTATGAGAATAGAAGCCTTGAGTTCAAGTCTTTCTTTTTGTTGAGCTAATTAAATTAAGTTTGGAAAGGGAGCGGATTTTCTTTTAAATATAACATTATCATTCATTTCCGCACATTCCCGCACTTCGTTGACATCTTTAACAACTTTTCTTCAAAAAGCCATAACTTCTTCATACGGAAGCCATTTTTTTTTAATCAACCTATTTTTTCGAGATCTTTCCATTGGAACACTTATTTTCAGCATCTACAACTTCAATTTCTATTAAAATGGAAAGTCCATGCCAAGTTATTCTTGATAGCACCAACTACTTCCAATGGTGGTCCTACATTGTAGATTTACTTAGAAGTAAAGGTCTTTACATAATAGCCTCAGGCCAAGAAACCAAACCGAAAAATGAAGATAAGGCAGCCAAATGGGAAAATAGGCAAGATCAAGCACGTGGGTTGATAGGGATGTCTATTTCTCCAAACCTTAGGTTCCATATCATAGAACTTGATACTCCTAATGAAGAAATGAAATAGATCCTAAATTTTTTGGAATTAAAAATGAACTTAGAGCCCATCAACTCGAAAATGAGTTGCTTACATTGGACTCCAATAATTTTTCGTCCATTGAAGATTTTTAGTCCAAGTTCAAGACCCTTAGACTTCTCTTGGAAGATGTTAAGGTCAAAAAAGAAGATGGTAACCTTATCTATTCCATTATTACTATGTTGGAACCATCCTACTCTGTGTTTGTTTCCATGTTCCATTCTACAAGAGAAGCCTTCATTTCTAAAGGACAAGACTATAAGTCACCTTCCTTTGATTCCTTTTGTGATTCTTTAATAAGAGAACAAGAAAAACTCTTACACCTTGGTCTTCTTAATCTTTGAAAATCTTCTAAGAAAGCCTTAGCCACCCAACAGCAACCAAATTAAAGAATCCTAAGAAGTTGTATCCTAAAAAGAACAGTCCTAAACCAAATAAGTGTCCTAAGCAATTTCAGCCTCAAAATGAAAAATTATTTCAACAAAATGATAAGGCAAATAAAAACAAAGGGAAGAAGACTGATAGACATTGCCACTTTTGTAATTGAGATGGCCACTTAGAATCCAAATTCTTTAATAAGATGGAAGCCTTGGAAGCAACAACGAAAAAGCATAACATCCATTTTGAGCACTCTTCAGCTCCAACTTCACCTTCAGGAATAACACTTTTTGCATGTGGTTGCCAAACATCTCGGTCTGGATATGCACTAAATGTATCTTCTTCTTCTAATTCTCATGAGTGGCTCATTGATTCTGGAGCTTCTTATCACATGGTCAAAAAAAAAGCTATGTTTTGTTCCTTAAATGATTGTAACACCAAAAATATATATGTTGGTGATGATAGATCTCTTAGTGTAGTAGGGACTGGAACTGTTCATATAGAAAATGGTCAATTTAATGATGTATTATGCATTCCAACCTTGTCCTGCAACCTTCTATCTATATATCATACAACTCATTCAAGTGAAGGTAAAATCGTTGAATTTTCAACTCACGATGTTGTAATTAAGGACCTAAAAGATCTTAGACATGTTTTAGCTACTGGCATTGCTGATGATTCTACAATATTGTATAAGTTTAACAACTTTGGGTCATCAAATATTCCCTCAGTATTTGTTTCTCATAATGATGAAGTGAGCAAACTTTGGCATGAGCGATTTGGTCACTTAAATTATCACTCCCTTCAGAATCTATGTAAAGAAAATATGGTGACAGGTCTTCCAATGGTATCTTGCAGAGATGGTGTTTGTTTCGGATGTTTACTCGAAAAACATCATCAAGATAGTTTTGAAAAACGTGCCTCTTGCCATGCCTTAGCCCCTTTACAACTTGTGCATAGTGATTTATGTGGTCCACTTCCTGTGGTTTCATTCTCTGGCTACAAGTATTTCTTAACTTTCATTGATGATTTCTCATACGCACTTGGGTATACTTCATAAAACTCAAGAGTGAAGTATTTAACATGTTCTTGGCCTTTAAGGCCTTTGTTGAAAAACAATTTGGACATCAAATTCTTAAGCTAAGATCTTATAATGGCGGAGAATATGTTAACAACAAATTTATCAACTTTTGCACTGATAATGGAATTCAAATGCAACATATTGTTCCATATACTCCACAAAAAATTGGTGTAGTTGAAGAATCACACCTTAAATGAAATCACTAATTGTATGCTTCAATCTAAAGGACTTAGTCTTAATTTTTAGGCAGAAGCAATTAACTGTGCAAATTACATAATAAATCACACTCCTACTAAGGTTTTAAAGAATATCACTCCAGAAGAAGCATGGAGCTCAATTAAAACAGATGTAAGTCACTTTCATATTTTTGGAAGTGAAGCATGGGCCCATATTCCAGATGAGAAACATAAAGCTTTAGAACCTAAGAGTGAAAAATGTACTTTTTTTTAATATTCTGAAAATGTCAAAGGATATAAACTTATTCCACTTAAGTCCAAAAATGTTATCATTAGAGCAGATGTAAAGTTTGATGAAAATATATCGGCCTACGAGCCTAGGATGTGCCACCTCTCTCTATCTCTTCTACTTTTGAAAATATTTCTTCTTCCAATGATGAAAGCAAGGATGACAATCATCCCCCATCTTCTCAGGATCCTCCTTCAGCTCCTCAACTTCCAAAATGGGTCTGTGCTACTCGGGATGCAACAGGTGCTCTTGTCGGTGATCCTACATATTCGTGACGTACATGTTCTCAGTTTGATAGAGCCTCTTCTTTACTAGCTCAAGATTCAGCGAATTATGATCTTGACACCTTTGCAGAAGCTTCAGGCCATCCAGATTGGGATGTATCTATTAATGAAGAATATCTTTCATTATTGGCAAATGATACATGGGATCTTGTTCCTCTACCAAAGGGATGAAAACTTGTTAGATGCAAATGGGTTTATAGAACCAAGTATGGACCAGATGGAAAAGTTGATAAACATAAAGCTCGTCTTGTTACTAACGGTTTTTCACAAGTTGAAGGCATTTATTATACTGAAACCTTCTCCCCTATTTCCAAAATGAACTCTATCCACCTTGTTCTTTCCCTTGCTGCCTCTTTCAAATGGGAGGTCCATCAGATGGATGTTAAGGTTGCCTTCTTGCATGGGGACTTGCATAAAGAAATCTATATGGAACAACCTACTGGCTTTATACAAACAAACTCAAGCCTTGTATGTAAGCTTAAGAAATCCCTTTATGGTCTCAAGCAAGCTCCTTGGGCTTGGCATACCAAAATGGATAGCTTTCTTTTAGAAACTAGCTTTTCTAGGTGTCATTCTGACAATACTGTCTACCCAAGAAAGTGGGCAAGTCTCTTATCATTCTTGTTCTTTATGTTGATGATCTTATCCTTACTGGTAGTGATCCCAATCTTATAAACCATGCAAAGTCCAGCCTTAAAAAGGGTTTGAAATGACAAGCTTAGGGCACTTGCATTATTTTCTTGGTCTTCAACTCTTGCAATCCAAGGAAGGTATTTCCCTTTCCTTGTCCAAGTATGCCTGTGATCTTCTACACCATTTTCACATGGAAGACTTTAAGCCATCCCCTTCTCCCTTTCAATTTGGAGCCAAACTTTCAGTCACTTGTACTTCTCCTGAAGTTAATGTTACCTTATATCGTCCACTTGTAGGAAAAATTTTGTATCTAACCCATATTCGTCTTGACCTTTCCTTTGTTGTTGGCCTTATTGCTCGGTTTATGCAAAACTCACATGAAAGTCATTGGAAAGTAGCTAAAATAATATTTCATTATGTTCAAGGTATAGTTTGGCTTTTTTAAAGTTTCATTAATAATATACTTAAAAATATTAGATAACATGTTTCAATCAATCTATTAATTCATATATGGTTAATGTAACCTACAGGGAACAACAAAGAAGTAAAAAATCAATGTCGTTCTAAGAAAAGAAAAATTATAGAACATGCAAATGGTGATGAATTGGTCCTTAGCTCATCTGAAATGGCGCTGGAGGTTAATGAAAGGGAGATGTTTTTTTACAAAACTATGAGGGATCTAGTGGAACAAATGTATAAATGTACTTTCCACTTACAATGCAAAAATCAATCCAATGATTCTAAGAACCATATTATATATAAACTACAAAAAGCGTTTCTAGAGCAATGGTCAATGACACATGTCAAAGTTGCAATAAAAAAAAATGCAACAATAAAAAAGAATTATTCAAAAGGTAATATTCCTAATGAAAATGATTTTCTAGAATTACATGTATATATTACTACAACCCATTCATTTATTAATATCAATTTTGTTATATTTAGTTTTCATATATCAATATAAAAATAGTTTATTATTTTTTCTGGAAGATTATAAAAATCCCAAATGATCAACGAGCTGATATGCGAAACATGCTAGTAGGAATGTCCAAAAACATGTACAAGGAGATGGTCAAAGAAATGGACATAATTGCATCACAAGAGGATCCATTATCAGTAACAACATGCTTCAAATGTATGTAATCATGATTGAATTTGTAGATAAATAAATAAATAAATTAGCATCCAATGTTATTTTTCAAGTATTTTCTTGCAAAAAAGAAAACAAAATAAAACTCATTCAACATATAAAACAGGATGACAAGGAAGAAAAATGGTTGATTTTAAATTTTGTGAGTAATTCTTAATATTTCCTTATAACAACTCAAGGTTTCATTTTTGTATATTTTAAGTTGTTTTACAACAACCATCCTTGAATATCTTCAAATAAATGCTAACATACAAAGAAGAACCATCAGAAGAATTGATTGAGATTGGGTTAAGTATGGGTTGTGAGTATATTTTGGCATATCAAAAATTAATTGTGGAATTTATAAGCATTTATGTTGTTTTACTTCTCTAAGTTTATAATTAATAGAACAAAAAAATAATTTATTTTAAAATATATGATTTATAATGAGGTTTAAAACATGGAGGAAACAAAGTATTGAACTACACCAACAGAAGACTTGTTTCAACAAGGCATAAGACTTGGTTTTGAAACCATGTGCATAATTTATTTGTCACTTCTCACTACGATACATCTCTATTCGGTTTACATTGATATATATTATTTATTTCAATTTTAAATATTGTCACCAATGTGGATACACTTATTAAACCTTATTTTTATGTTTGTAGATGGAACAAAATCAAGAAGATGAAAACAATTGATGCAATCAAAAAAACATTCCTCCAAATAACTCAAGTCATGGAAGTATCTCGAGCACTTATAGCAGTTCCAACAAAGAATGATGATCTATTTTGATATTAATGCAACATGTTGTATTTTTTGAAATAATTGTCTATAAAAATTAGAAAATTTGTTTAATATAATGAATATAGTGTTTCAATTGAAAGATAGGGGGTTACTAATAACAATCTCATTTTGTATGACAAAGAGCTTCTTATTGATATATAATAAAATATATTTTAATTTAGTCTATTGTGTTATCCAATGTCACTGTGAAATGTTACACCACTGATTAAATATATGGATGATTAAATATTATAATGAAAAGATATGAAATATGATAATATAACGAATTAATTCAAACATCATATACAAATGTATTAATCAAATTTTAATTTATATGAATATTGTTATAAGATATATGTCAATTTTCTGTTGAAAAATGGATTTAAAACATTATAATAATTGCACTGTCACAAGACGATGTTTTCAAAAAAGAGAAAATATCATACAAAAAACAGGTGCGTCCATAACATAAACATGCACCAATGTGTTATGTTATATAAAAGCACTATGACGACATATTTTTGCATGGAAGGTGCCTTTTTGGAAAGTGACAGTACCGGGGCATTTATTTCTTCAATCATTGATATTGTTTGTCATTAATGCTCCGGTGCATTGTAATTTTTAACGCATAAGTGCTTTCATAGAACTAACACTCTAGTCCTACAAAATATTACTTTCACCCCTGGTGCATTATTAAAATTAACAACATCAATCCTTGTATATGCATAACGCACCAATGTGTTTATACAAATAATATGAATTAGTAGTTCGAGTTTAAACAAAAGCATCCAGACTACAATTATTTTTTGCGTGCCCCCGTGTTGTTCCTTAAAATAACACCACGAGGCGTTTTTTGATAGATAAACACTAGGTCAGTATACATTTCAAGCTTTGGTTCTCTTTGCATTCAACGCATTGATGCTTTTGGTTATATATGTTGTTCGGTGCTTTTAGTTATGTAGTGCACTAGTGCTATTTGTTTCATGAAGTGAATCGCAAAAACAAAATCCACTAAAACTTCTGCCCGCCCATATTTTTTCAGTTGTGATGAAGTTCCATTATGATATCCGCTAAAACATATGCTATTACAAACAAATGTTTTTGCAAATGTTTTTTAGACAATTTTTTCCAATTTTATAACATTAAAAACATTCATTATAACCTCCACTAAAAAAAGTATTTTCCTTTTAGAAATAATTATCTTATAGTATATAAACATTAGTTAATCTTACTAACACTGACAATTTAAACTATAAAATGTTAAACAAGATTTTATTAAAATATGCAAATTTCTATTTTAGAAAAATTTGGTTATTTTCATAGGAAAATAATTTTATCCCATAAAAGTTATGCAAATAAGTTTAGATAAAAATGAAAAAACGTTAAATCGTTTTTTCGAAAAGAACATGTTGTATAGTTGCAACACATACAACAGGGAAAGGAAATCATAAGCATGGGCGGTAACGTGTTTCAGGAAAGCTCCTTAGACACTGGCAAAAATACCCCTCAATCATTATCCCTCTCATAAATCTCAAATGTTGTAATTCATAAGTTTGAAATAACACTTCATCACTATTGTCAACCTAGTTGTTTCCAACTCAAGGATAGCTTTATTTCATTTCTTAGAAATGTATTCATTAATATCCTTATGTGCCTCCTTAATCACCCATTGTTTAACGTGTCCATCTATAAGATATGTTATTCTACTTCATCCCCTTAACTAAGAGTCAATAAATATATGTAATTCCACTTCATCCCCTTGACTGAGAGAGTCAATGTTTCACTGATTCTAAAAGTGTGGTAGTCAAAGTGATAATGATAATGTATACAATATTGTTGTAAAATTGAATTTGTTTAAGAGTCATGAACGACACGCTAGGGGAAACAATGTGTATATATCATTAATGTATGTATATGCATTTGCAACATGTTTATATGTATCTCATGTTTGTATCTCGGTAGAAAAGAATATATAAAATCTATGAGAAGAACAATATAAAGGATGAAAAGTATATTTCCCTTTGGAACGTCCAATCAATTAAAAATGATTGGATTTAACCTTTAAAATATTTATAATAAAATTAAAAATTACAATTCATTAGGCCATAAAAACAAATTGAAATTAATAAATTTTATTTACAATTTATTCCTTTAAATTACATTTACAATTTATTCACTCACAAAAATAACATGATAAATCAGGATAATTAATTTAAATTTATAAATTCAATCAAATTATATAGTAAATGATATACATAATTATCAATTAGTAAATGAATTAAACAATATAATTATAGAATACACTTTTTAAAAATAGATGAGATTAAGACCGTTGTAAACTATGTGAGACATTTCTATAAAGGTCAAGTTGAAGACACAAAGTTTCTATGGAAAAGGCTCAAGAATAATCCACCATCTTGGAGTTAGGTTAGGATTTGTGTTTTGCATCATATAAAAGAAAGAGTAACATCTCTTCCTATATTAATATTCCCAATAGGAGACAAATAAATTGAGACTAATACATATGCACATTCATGGGGTGGTGTCCTCAATGAAAATATGAAGATAGAGAAGTGTGTGAATATGATTCTAGTTCTTTCAAAGGACCTAAGTTGAATTATCCTTTAAGCCACAAGGAGATCCCCACTCTAAAGAAAACAATACAACACTTTAGTTGTATAAGAAATCAATTCATCTCATAATCAAGTTTAATTTAAAGATCATGCAAGGTATGCTAGAAATGAAAAATTATTAATCGAAAACAATTCCAAAATATTGAAGTGGTTTGTTTGGCTCGAGAACTTTGATTTCAAATTTCAACGATCTATTTAAAACGCCTACAAGACATGCTTGCTAGATAACAAGAAAATCTAACACTTGTTATGTTCTTTAATATTATATCTGAGACCAAATCAAATAAATATCATATATGTATATGCATGTAGACTACTTCATGTTTCTAGAATGTTACCAAAGGATTCAAATGAGTTATGGTTGTTTGGGCATGTGGTATTGACCAAGGTATTATTACATGGTATTGTAACAAAGCCTATTTACAAGCTAGGAATCCTCCATTGTTAAACAAGGTATAAGCAAGAAGTAAGTGAGCATATGTATTTGTATTTGCTAACTAGATAAGGCTACTAATCCTTTCCCCTGGTTTTTCCCATTATTGGGTTTTCCATGTAAATCTAATGTGTATTATAACAAAGCCTATTTACAAGCTAGGAATCCTCCATTGTTAAATGAGGTATGAGCAAGAAGTGAGTGAGCATATGTATTTTTATTTGCTAATTAGATAAGGCTACTAATACTTCCCCTAGTTTTTCACATTATTGGGGTTTCCATGTAAATCTAGTGTGTCATTGATAAATTTTATCATTTACTTTGTTTTATTTTAATTTTATTTTGTTCTCTATTATTTTTATTTTTAACAACTAGTATCATAGTTGTAGATTCCTATTGTTATTGGTGTAAGCTAGGTCTATTAAGTAGTATGGATAAAACTACAATGAGTAATATGGAGAAGCATAGTGTTGATATCATGTTACGTAAATCATAGATGGGGATATATTGATTTTAAGGGATCAACATTTATTGATTGAGGGACTGGAAAAGAAACCCTAATTGACGACAAATGAATTTTGGAAACTATTGGATAGGAAGGCCATTACAACAATCTGGCAATACTTAGCAAAGAATGTCTACTTCTATGTGGTTAGTGAGAAGACAATGGAATGACTATGGAAAAAATTGCATGACTTGTATGAGAAAACATAATTTTAAAAAATGTTTATCGGTGAAGAAGTCATATAATATCAAGATGAAGGAGGGTACTTTAGTTGCACAACATTAAATGAATTTAATATAATACCAGTCAACTTGCCTCTACTAGAATTTTTTTGGAAGATGAAATTAGAGCCATTCTACTCATGTGTTCAATTCTAGACAACTAGGAGAATTTGATAGTAGTTATGAGCACTTCAACACTTGCAGGGACCTTAACGTTTGATGACATTAGCACTAGTTTAATGAATGAGGTTTTGTTGTGAAAATAAACTATAGAAAAATATGGAAGATAATCTCTAGACTTAGTTGTTTGTGGAAGGAAAAATTAATGTAATAGACAGGGGTGTTTGAGATCGATACGTAGATTGAAATCAAGAACATGTATACTTACTTATTTTCATTGTGGAAAACCAAGACACAAGAAAATATACTATTGGTTATAAAATAAAGAATAAAAGGAACAAAAATGGACGAGCATAAATAAAAAATCAAGCAGCACAAACGAAGTTTAGACTACTATTTTAGTTTTAAAAGGTGATATTTTATTTATTGTTTTAGTATAAGAGGCATGCTTATATACTTATAGTAGTAGCATTGATTGGGTACTTGGCTTTGTAGCATCTCACCATGTAACCCTATGAAGAAATAATTTTCATGCATATGAAGTTGGTGATTACGATAGAGTACATTTGGGAAAAATCACTTAGGTAATATTATTGGAGTGGGAGATGTCTGAATCTACACAAAGTATGGACATGACATCTTGCTAAAATAGGTTAGACATATCCTAGAGATGTGTATGAGCTTAATCTTTGTAACGTGATTAGATGATGATGGCTACTCCACAAAATTTGGTAAAGGTGTTGGAAAATTAATAGTGCCATTGGTCATTATTAGAGTATTCAAGGTAGGAAACTTGTACACATTGCAAGAAATGGGAAAAATATTATATGTGGTTATTGTTGAAAATGAAGGAAACTTAATAGATTTATGGCATAAGTGCTTAGGTCATAAGAGTTAAAATTACCTAAAAAACCTTGTTGAAAACAGTCTACTTCCAAGATTGAAATCCTTTGAATTTGACCTTCGTGAGCATTATATATACGGTAGGAAATGGAGAGTTTCATTTATGATAGGTGGCCATGAAAGGAAAAAATATATATCTAATCTATATTTATGCAAGAACAACATGAAATATAGACTTAAATAAAACACAAAGCTACAATGAAAAATAAACTTCAATTCATTAATAACAAAGTACTCAAATAGTTTACAGGCAGGATGGAAATAAACTAGCTCGTGTGATAGTAGCTTATCTCTGAGAATAAATCTGATGGCTACATGCCTTCTGAACTATGTTACAATGAGGCTTACAGACCCTTTTATTATTGAAAATCAATGGGAAAACCCCAAACATCCAAAAGCCTAATCCTAGAAGATGAAGCAACAAAAGTTAGTAAGCCCCGTTGGGATTAGTTGGATAGCCAACTTCCTAAGGTCGTAATTCGACTATATGATCTCCATTTAGCATGCATGATACCTCGTTAGAAAGATATATCCAATGAAAAAAAAATGGGAAATCTATTGCCAATAGGTTACAAGATTAGCGCATTTAAAAAAAAACATCTTTTAGGGCGTCAAAATGGCTCCATAAGTTTAGGACCCAAAAAACTACCAAACATAGTAAATTGTGATACAATTAAGGAAATTGAAAGAAACAATGTTGGGGGTCCAGGTGGAATAGTAAGGTGGCCACCAGTACCCACCTAGATTCAATGGTTCCCATTGCATTGAGTGCCTCCATGAGATGCGGATACTTCCACTGAACTTGGTCCCTAGTGAGCCACTTGTCTTAGTGCAGAAGTTGGCCAACTTTAACAACATGGTATAGTTGGATCCTCAATTGGCAAGTGTTCTTTATCTGTGTTTCTATGATTTGATCATTCATGGCCTATTCCATGCAATCTTGGTTGATATTTGTTGGTGTCAGCTGCTCAACAATATCTAATGTGTCCAACAATGGTGTAAAGTGTGGCCGAAGGTGGTCCACATTGAACAAATGGGTGCAGGCCAAGGAATGGGGGAATGTTGAGCTCTAAAGTGTTGTCTCTGACAGCCTGGTGATGGTGTAAGGCATGTATCAGAGTGGTAAAACTTTTTAATGGGATTTGTTAGGGAATTATTTCTACACATGCAAGAAAACATTTTCGCCCACCTGAAACTTATGTGGCACCCGATGTTGATCATGTTGTTGTTTGTACTTGGAATTGGCTTTATCCAAGACGTCATGAACCTGTTGGTAGATGTGATGGATGCATTCAATAAACTTGGTTACTTTATTAGGCTCAGACTATACAAAAGTATAATCTTGTTGTTTAGTCACATGAGGCATGGCAACATCAATTGGACACAATGGTTGAAATCCCATACCCACTTGAAGGAGACTACAACCAATCAAACTATGGAGAGATATGTTATAGTTTTTATGCACATAGGGAAGTATCTCATCCTAGGTTCATGGATGCTTTGAGTTTTACATGCATAGTATGTGCACTATCATCTTGTTTACAACCTCTGTCTGGACATCGACCTGGGGATGGAATGTAGTTCACTTGGTAATCTTGGTGTCCAATAATGACCAGAGGCTTGACCAGAATGTTCTGAGTAACCTACTATGTTGATATTATATAATGGTTTGCAGGATCCAAAAATGTACCCACACTCGTTCGAAGAATATTTTGCAGTGTCCTTTGTTGTGATACTCTTCTTGCAAGCCGCCAATATAGCCATCTTACAAAATCTATCCACAACAACAAATAAACATTCATTATCATGATTAGTGGAAGGGAGGCTAGACAAATAGTCCATGAAGATGGATTCCTAGGGTTGGTTGGGAATAAGAAGAGGAGTATACAAGCCATACCTCTTTATGGTTTGTTATAGACATTTTTGGGCACTTCAACCCCAATCATAAATGTCCATAAACTAAGGACTCCTAAGTCCCTAAAAGTGTTGCTTCACTACCTAAAGGAACAAGGTCAGCTGATTACATCATCTCCCAGAATTTCTCCACTAAAAACTGATAAAAAATGGTCAAAACTGGACCATACTGAATACCCAGTGCAAAGGATGTGATGCATATCACCTTCCCAGTGTAAAGGGTGTGATGCACACTGAATGGCCCCTCTCTAGGGTGTGATGGTCGGGAGTGGACAAATGGCAGGGACAATTTGTGAGGTAGAAGATCATGGAATCTTCCAAAAGCTTCCCCTCTGACACTTGCCTCTCTGTTTTCGACTAGGGATGAGTAAGAGATCATCATTCTCCAAGTGGAATCAGAAACTATCAGAGAGAGGACACTAATCAAGACCCCAGAAGATGACTCACCCCCCTACTATCATCTATATATGGATCCCTCATCACAGAGATCCAGAGGCTGGAATCTTGTATCTTGTACAGAAGTGTTGTTGGTTTTTTGGTGTAACTTCATAGTGTTGGGTGATCTAAGCTTTATTTGAGGTGAAGAAGGGCTTTCTTGCTAGAGGATGATGTTGGGTCAGAACATATGGTTGTAATCCTCTTGCTATTCTTGATCTTAATAAAGCTATTCAAGTTTTCCTCCATATTCTTGTATGTTTGCTTATATATGCATTCGTATGGTTAACACATATCTAGTCCTATGTTATTTATGAATATAGATCTCTGTTCTTCGATAGTAGTATGCTGCTTTGATTCCACAAGTGCTCTTTGAAGCTGTGCAGATGAAGAAGAAGCAACCAAGATCTATCAGGAAGGAGAGGAGTCAAGCAAGGGAACCAAGCGCAAGACTAAGGTTGGTCTCCTTTGTTCCACTCTTATCTATTTTCATAAAGGAAAGCGAAAGTAGACTTTTCTTGTTTGTTTTCAAGATAGCTACCAGTCTTAGTGGGAATAGCAGCTCCGAGTGGACACTATTCCCAGTAACATGGTTGGCTTGGTGATGGCTTAAACATTGCATAGTCTGATATATTTTCCAACAGCCTATCAAAGTTTTGGCCAATAAAAATACTTCTATATTAATGTCACATTTTTCTCCATACCAAAGTAACATGCAAATCAACTATAGTGTGCATCCAAAATCATCTTGGCCCACTCACTTGAAGGAACACAAAGGTGGCCCAAGTAGCATAATAATGTGTTATCGAGGTGAATTCTGGTACTTTCTTTCCATCCACTAGCATATGATATGTGGTGGAAAACTCTAGATCATTTTTGTATAGTTGTGGTCATTTAGAGGTCTTGTGGACACAAGATTTGAGAACAGTGGTCGATGCTACAACCGAGGGCTGACTAAGCAAATATACAACATGATTGGTACTTCCATTTTTGTATTTAATTCTAAAATGGAATCGTTGCATGTGGAACACTTCTAACAGCAATTGTTTTGCAACTTCCCTTATGTATGTATAAACTGAAGGGGTTGATGATCTGTATGGATGATCATCTCCTTCTCCAAAATGTAATGTTTACATTATCAACAATCCTACATGATGGAATACATATTTTTATCATAGGTGGGGTATTTATGAATTGTATCAAAACATTTCTCACTATGGAGGTTTTGTGTCAATTTCAAATGGTTGGTGTAGGTCTAGAAATGTGAGTACTGGTGCAGAGAAAAGGAAGTGCTTCAAATCAATGAATGCCTTCTATTGGGACTCGTACAAGGAAAACTTTGCTTTCACTCTGGCCTTGGTAACTTGACTCAAATACCAAGCGATATGAGAAAATCCCAACATGAAACTCTCATAAAAATTGGCAAGGCCCAAAAAGTTGTGAAGCACTATTAGAGTGATCAGAGTTAGTCAATATCAAATGACTTAGATCTTATCCAGATCCACATGCACACCTTTCTCTTTAATTATGTAACCCAAATATTGGACCTACCTCATGCTAAAGGTGTATTTCTCTAAGTTGGCTCAAACTTTGTGCTGTCGCAATGTTTGAAGGACTTGTCAAATGTGTTGCAAGTTCTTGTTGAATATGAGGATGTAATATAGATATACAACCATGAACAAGTTGGTGAAGGGTTAAAAGATGTCATCCATTGCCCTCATAAAATTTTCAGGGGAATTTTTCTACCCGAAATGCATGACCAACCACTCAAAAATTCCCTCCTTGGATTTGAAGGTGGTCTTCCCCCTATTTTTAGAGCGAATTAGAAAGAAAACATATTTCCTAGTCTGGGAGATGATCTTATTGCATTTCTTAGCAGAGATCAAAGAGACCGTGGTATGAAGGGCTACCTTTGGTATCATGTATATATTATTTCCCAAAGTAATAATAATAGTGTGAGGCCTAGACTCATAAAAAGCATGATGCTTCCACAAGTATGGTTTTCCTAATAACACATCACAGACTTTAAGAGGAGCAACATCACACAATACCTCGTTTTTGAAGTATTTATTGATGTAGGGTAGGCGAAAATGCTAGCTAACAAAAAGATCCCATCCTTAGTGGAGCCACCTAATGGGGTATCATTGTAGGTGTGATATGTTTGATAGTCCTAATCACTTAATGACCTTTGCTGATATGAGTTTATTTTGGCTCCCTTAACCCACATCTGTGAGTGGAAGAGACACTCCCCTTCCTCTAGATCTTTGGGATCAATCTTCTCGACCTTGGTGGTGGCAACGATGGTGTTAGGCTCTAAATTGATAATATGCTTCCCCTTGTCATTCCCCTTGTAAATTTTTGACTCAGATTCAGAACATGCATCTTACTTTGAAGCCTTCAGCTCAGTCACTTGTGAGTACTTGGCACGACGCTCACTTGTGTTGTGAGTGGTGATCTTGTTGAACTCACACCACTTTCCTGTGTCCTTCTTCATCTTCGGGATGTTATTCTTTGCTTGAGGCTTCGATGGGTTGTCTTGGGCCACCCTACCTTTGATTTGTCCTTTGTTTTACAGTTTTTGGGTGCATTTTCCCTGCTTCAGATTCATAGATCCAAAGTCTCGCTTCTTTTGTTTAATTTTTTTCTCAATCTTAATAGGATATTAGTATCTGGTGCCAAGTGAGGAGATTTCCAGGAACTCCATCTCATCCTGAATGTATTTTTTTAGATAGACGCGGTACTTGAGTACCAGATGCCACTTAAAATCCTTGATACTCAACTTTGCGCGAAGGGTATTAAAAAATTTTGTGCACTCTAGCACGCCTTGGTCCCTTACCTATCGCAGTGTGGTCCATTTTATGTACCTATATTCATAGCTCCTGATAGGTTAATATTGTTCCTTGACAGCATCTCAGAAATAATTCCAAGTGGTTGCGACTAAAAATAGTGAGGGTTCCTTCTTGTCCCTCTTTTCACAATAGGTTTCCCCTGTATCCTTGATGTGGGGGGTGGATTTGAGGAGGGAAAAAGTAATATTTTCCCTATTAGAAAAATTGTGAGCCAAAAAAATCCTTCCAACAGATTTAACCATTTATCTACAACATTTGCATCTATTTGGCCTTAAAATATAAGAATGTCAAAATTAACGTGTACCTTAAAATGGGTGGTGCCTTCGAGGTGGCTATCGAATGAAGATGCTTCACCCACTAATACCCACTGAAGGATCTGGGAAAATTTATCCATCATTTCATTGCTTTGTCGGTCAAGGGATTCTCCGAGAAATATTTTTAAAAGATCTCCTTCTCCCTTGTCTTTCTTTTCTTCCTCCATGGGAGGTCATTAGGTTCAACGAGGTCTGTATTGCAATGGTTCAACCATTTCAAGTCCTAACTCCTTATACCCTGACCTTGTTAAGGGCATGCATCGAAAAACAGAGAAAGAGTAAACTACTATGATACCATTGATCTAGATTTAGGTAGGAATGGAATGAAAAATAGACAAACAAAAACACAGAACTATAGTGAAAATTAAACTTTTGTAGAAATATGGTGATAGAATAAAAAATGCTCAAGAAATTTAATCTAAATCAAGAGACACAATTCTACTCTACTTCTCTGTGGAAATTAATTCACAATTTATGACAACATTAGAAAAATGCATCAATCACATACACAACTACATAGATTTATCTAAGGGAAACCAACTAGTAAAAGCACTTTAATCATGATTGCATTAATGAGATGAATAGAGAATGTATTACAATTTCTTACTCTCTCTAATATCAACCTACAAGTGAATAACTATTCTCTCTACTCAGTGAAAAGCTCTGACCCAAGATTAGTCAATTTATGCCTTCACCTGAGCTCTTATTTCCTTGCGCAAATCCTAAGGAAATTAGACCATATTCTTTAGTAATTTCCTCCAAAATGATTATGAAATTCCCAAGTATTGATCATTGATTTCATGCAACACGTGTACACTCAACAATAGTTTACAATTAATGTTACACTACCTTGGAATCTCCACTACAACTGAGAAATTTGAATTCCTTGCATGCATGAGCTAGTTGATTGATCAGTTAACTCAATGATCTCTAAGTTAAACTATTGTCCCACTTCACAACTGACCTCCAACTAATTCTATTAACTATTAGAATTAGTTTAACCGAGTACAACTAGAAATAACTGAACTGGATTGCTATAAATTAGGAATCACACATGCATAACTAAACTCCAATCCCTCTAAATTGAATTTATTGAGCTAACTGAGTGACAAGAGCCATGTCACCTCAGTTAATTTCCTCCAAGTGTCCGTTGATGTGAAAATTTTGAATTTTCTCAATTTGACCAAGGCTAAGCCAAATTGATCCTTTCTTGCTACACTTATCAACACTCCCTCTTAACAAGAAATGGATTATCAACCACCTCTATCTTTCACATATGGAATTCAAACTTCCATCTTGACAAATCCTTTGTCAAGATGTCAACATCCTGTTCCTCTATTAGAATGTATTGTAGCAACATTATCCTCCTCTGCACATAGTCCCGTAAATGATGATATCGAATATCTATATGCTTGGATTGATAATGGAATAATTAATTCTCATAGATTTTAATGAAACTTTGATTATAACAATAGATCACAGTTGGATCCATCTCCTAACCAAACAATCCCACAAGTATCTTTCTCATCCAGATCGCCTTACATGTTGCTTGACTTGCAGCCATGTATTAAGCTTCTATTGAGTTGAGTGCCACACACCTCTACTTCCTATTGTACCAGGAAATTGTTTTATACCCAACACTTAAAATTCCACCTGACGTACTCTCTCGATCGGATGGACTCCCTACCCAATTTGCATATGTGAATCCATGTAACTTCACTCACTTTGTTCATCTCTACCATAATCCATAATGGATAGTGCCTCTGAGCTACCAAGGAAAATTTTAAGGATGGAAATTTATCTTAAAGTTTAGAAACCTTGGCGAATATTACTAGTCCCTAATATGTAAATTGTAAAATGTTTGGAAATATTTTTGTAAAAATATATTATATTTCTAATGATTTTATATATATAATATATATATTATATATATATATATATATATATATATATATATATATATATATAATATATATATATATAATATATAATATATATATATATATATATATTATATATTGGCTATTTTTAAGGTAAAATAATGTTATACTATAAAATGTGGGTGAATTATTTTTTGAAAAAACATGGAAACTAAGCCCACTTGTGAATATTAGCCCCTAAAGCTTTCTTTGTGAGGTACTATAAAGCATGATTTGCTTCATTCCAATACAATTTATTCAACCTACTCATATCTTGGCTCAATTTGTTGACTTCATAGCACATATATGGTCATGTGTTCACAAGACACACCAATGAACCCACTAGCTATCAGTAAATGGTAGAATCAACCTCTTCACCTGAAGTGGCTTTCTCCTCCCTCCTGTTGGATTCTAGGGGTGTCTCCATGGGCTTACAACTTTCCATGTGAAATATTTGTGGTATCTCAGTGGTTTACTTTCCTTGAGACAGAAACAATTCCCCATAACCTTGCCATACTTCCAACCTGAGGAAGTAGTACATCAGACCCATGTCTTTCATCTCAAATTCCCTTGCAAGGTCCTCCTTGTAAGAGTTGATCGGTTTCTCATCACCTGTCAATATTAAATCATTAACATATAAAACAAAGATAGGAAATTTACCTTCTACCAAAATATGATCGAGGTTTGCATCTGCATCACTTTTGGTGAAGCCCAATCCAATGAGATAACTATTGATTTGAGTGTACCAAGATCAGGGTGCCTATTTGAGAATGTACAATGCTTGCCTGAGTATTTACACATGGAATCCCGATTAAATGTCTCAAAACATTTTGGTTTCTTTATGTACACTTCCACCTTAATAATACATTAAGAAATGTTGTTTTTACATCTATCTGATGGATCTTCCCCCCCAATTTGCGAAACTAGTGTAAGAATTGATCTAATGGATGAATACCTTTCTATGGGAGAAAATTTTTCCTCATATTCAACTCCCTCAACTTGAGAGAATCCTTTGGCAAATGTGGCCTTATACTTCTCTATACTTCTATTTTCTGCATGCTTAACCTTGATGATCGATCTCAAACCCAAAACTAATTTATCTTTTGGTCTTGGGACCACTTCCTAAACATTTTTCTTCATGATGGAATCATATTCTTCCAACATTGCAACAACCCAACTAGTTTCTCAACTAATTCCTCAAAAGAGGATGGATCACCTCTCAATTAACCTCCTTTACCCACACAAATTTGAAGGAGCCCCCACATTCTCCCTCACATCCAGTACTTGTATTTCAGCTTCCCTGGTTCATTTTCTACCTTCTCTAGATACCTTCTCTAAATGGTTCTACATGAGTAGATGTCTCCACTCTGCATCCTCTATGCTCCTCCATGTGCGTCTTCTCCACAACTTCCTGAGGCTCCTCCTTTGTAGCTAAAATATCCCCTTTTGCTGGGATTTTAAGCTCCCTCTCAAAAGAGAATCTCATTGCTTTCTCCTCATCAAAATTTACATCCCTTCACACAACTGTCATTTTGAGGGAAGGTAAGTACACCTGGTAATTGTGTGTAGTTTCAATGTAACCCACAAAAGTACCAACTTTGTTGTCAGCTCAAGTTTCTTCGCCAAATTTTTGGAGACATGGCAATAACTAAAGGCTCCAAAAATTATAAAATCAGACACATTCGAATTTCTCCCCAAGAAAGCCTCCTCTGGTGTAATCATACCAAGAATCTGATGAGGACTCTGGTTCCACAAGTATACCATTGTGTTACATTCCTCTGCCCACAAATGTAGTGGTAGGACTTGGTCATGCATCATAGCTTGCGCAGCTCCCAAAATGCTCTGGTTCTTTCTCTCAACTACACCATTCTATTGTGGGTTGTGGGGAGTTTTTAGTTCTCTTTGAATTCCTTATTTGGCACAAAATTCCTTGAAGTCATTTGAAACATACTCACCTCCATTATCACTCCTAAAAGCCTTCAACTTCTTGTCAGCCTTTTTCTCAACTAGTTCCCTTAATTCTGCAAATTTTGAGAATGTCTCATCCTTCTTCTACATGAAGAAGATCCAATAACATAATACTTATGTATGATAGTGGAGGTTGTCAAAAAAGGTCCACAAACATCAAAGTGGACTCTCTCCAATATTACACGTGCTTTGTTGTCTCGGTCATGGAATGTGCATTTTACATACTTCCCTAAGGTACAACCCTTGCATACATTCTTCTACTCAAGTGATCCTTTAGGGAGGCCAATGGTAAATTGTTGCATAATTTTTAAGGTACCATGATGAAAATGGCCTAATCTCTTGTGCCAAATTTCACCAACATCACAACTCTACACTTTCTCTACCTTACTGCTTAATCCAACACAATCTTCCATATCAAGTTTATATAGGTTTTTCACATGAACCTAAATCTTCTTAACCTACCGAGTAGTTATGTGTCGCAAAAAGGCTTCCTCTTTACTGAAGATCACACCATAGCCACATTCTTCCAAAACTACTATAGAGATGAGATTCTTCTTCAGGACTGGTACAAACATGACATCTTTGAGGCAAAGAGGGGATCTCGACTCCCTCTTAAAGGTTATTGTACCAATCTCAATAACATTTTACCTTTCATCATCCCCAGGTTCAATATGCATCTTGAGATGTTTCTCCTCTAGGTCTCTAAAAAACGCTCTACAAGCTATCATGTGGAATGAGGCACCTAATTCCAAGTACCACACACTGCCCATCATAGTGTTGTTCATGCATGCAATCAAGGTGAAGTCTAAATCAAGATATGAAGCAAATGCTTCACATGTTGGTCCCCATGAGTTCTTCTTGCTATACTTTATGTGTGGACACTTTGTAGCATACTTCCCGAATTCATGACAACTGAAGCATTTTAATTTGTACATGTCTTTCTTCTCTACCCCTTTGCTGGATTTGGGTTTGGTTTGAGATCTCTTCCCTTTTCCATTCTTTTACTTTCCAACCATTACAAAAAAAATTATTTTCTCCCTTGGATGAACCTCCATCTTTGGTATTTCTCCTGATTTCTTCTTGTACCAAATCAGACCATAAGTGTTCCCAATTGAGTAACTTCTCCCTCCCATTCACTGAGTCCTTATAGCTATGCAAGCTTTTGGGAAGGCCTAAAAGAGTTGGACCCACCAAGTCATCTTCTGCAACATTCACACTAACCCGTCCAAGCTCATCCTGAACTTGTGTAAATATGGTGAGATACTACGAAATAGTATCATTCTTCTACATTTTTTTGTTTCAAATTTTGTCTTTGAGGGCCAGTTTTCTATGGGCACTTCTATTCTCGAATATCTCAGTCAGTCCCTGCCACATTGTGAAAGTAGTTTCTTTGCCATGTATATTTGAGACAATGTCGTCTCTCATTCCCTCCAAGATTATTCTCCTTGCCTTGACTACATCTTTCTTCCATTGGGTTAGGTTATGGGAATTAGTTGATCCTAGTTTTGGAATGTCTATATTGATATATTCCAACAATCAATTTTCATCAAGCACTGCCTCCATGTGATCCTTCCAGGTAATGAAAATTGAGTCCATTGAAGGCCATTCTCCCAACTCCAAGGAAATCATATTACACTGAAATTGCAAATTCGAATCTTTTGAGGAACAACTTTGAAATTATTATTCTAATGTGAATCCTTCTCTGATATCATGTAGAAATATGGTGATATATTCTCAATAAATTTAATCTAAATCATGAGACACAATTCTACTCTACTGCTATGCGGAAATTAATTCACAATTTAGGACAACATTCGCAAACATGTATCTATCACATACACAAGTACACAGATTTATCTAAGGGGAACTAACTAGTAAAATCCCATGAATACTTCTTGCATTAATTAGATTAATATATAATGTATTACAATTGCTTTCTCGCTATGATCTGAACCTACAAGTTAATAAATGTTCTCTCAGCTCAATGAAAAGTTTTGACCCAAACTTAGTCAATTTCTGCACCTACCTAAGCTCCTATTTCCTTGAGAAAATCGTAAGGAAATCGGCCCCTATCATTTAATAATTCCCTCCAAAATTATTATGCAATTTGCAAGGATTGATCATTGATTTCATGCACTACTTGTACACTCAACACAAGATTAAAATTGACGTTACATTGCCTTGGAATCTCCACCTTGAATTCCTTGCATGCATGGGTTATTTTTGGTTGATTGATCAGTTAATTGGATGATCTATGAGTTAGACTATTGTCCCACTTCACAATTGACCTCCAACTAGTTCTATTAACTGTTAGAACTAGTTTAAATGAGTACAACTAGAAATCACTGAACTCGATTGCAATAAATTAGAACTTCACACATGCATAATTGAAATCCAATCCCTCTAACTCGAATGTACAGATATAAGTAAGTGACAAGAGCCATGTCACCTCAGTTAACTACCTCCAAGTTTTCTGCTAATGTGGAAATTTTGATTTTTTTCAATTTGACCAAGCCTAAGCCAAATTTAGCCTTTTTTGCTACATTTCTCAACAACTTCAATTCATTAATAACAAAATACTAAAATAGATTACATGCAAAATGGAAATAAACTAGCTTGGGTGATGGTCGCTTATCTCTGAGAAGAGATGTGATGGCTACATGCATTCTAAATTATGTTACAATAAAGCTCGAAGACCCTTTTATTATTGAGAAGCAATGGGAAAATCATAAACATCCAAAAGCCTAACCCTAGGAGATGAAGTGCCAAAATTTTGTAGGCCCTATTGGGAATACTTGGAACACCAACTTCTCGGGGTCGTAATTTGGTCATATGATCTTCATTTTCCTGCACAATACCTAGTTAGAAAGTTCTATTTGAGGATAACAAATCTCCCAATAAATCCCTTCGTAAATCCCTTCATAATGGGCTATAAGTTCGATGCGTTTAAAAAAAAACATCGTTTAGGGCCTCAAAATGGGTCTAGAAGTTTAGGACCCGAAAAAATGGAAAAAATAGTAAATTGTGCTATAATTAAGGAAACCAAAAGAAATAGTGTTGGGTGTCCAGGTGGAATAGGTGGGTGGCTGCCAATATCCACCTAGATCACTATTAGAGTTGATCCACTCTGATGAGTTTGAGCCAGTCAATATTAAGCCCTTAGGAGGATCCTCATATTTTTTTGCATTCATAAATGACACATATAGGAAGTTTTGGGCCTATCCCATGAAAACAAAAGGTGAGGTATTTGAGATATTTCAAAATTTTCATGTTGTTGTTGAAAGAGACTAACAAAATACTCAAGTGTTTGAGGACATATAATGGTAGAGAGTATTGTTCTAAGCCTTATATAAGCCCCATGTTAACCCTAAAACTCCTTATTAAACCCTAGATATTGAGTTCTTACATTTCTATTGTTATATAAGCTAGAACCTATCATAGTTCCATTTCATTATAATTGTATCGTTTGTCTCCTATATACATATAACACTAAAGAGACCTAGTCTTAGGATTGTCAAATCATATCTTATATATTGTACTAATTGTAAAAGGTGGGTTCCCCCTTCAAATAAGATTATAATCATTGGTTACTTATCATTTTTAAGTGCAAGGTTCATAACATTCGGTATAAGAGCTCATGATCATATGGTTTTGTTACTTCAAATTGGTCATCTTGGAATTTTTTCTATAATCTTTACTATGGGATATTTAGATGCTAAAACTTGAACCATTTTTAGAGGAGATATAGGGTAATATCTAGTTCAAATTTCAGATCCTATGGCACTAAAGTTTGGGAGATATGCTCTAAGTTAGGGTTCCTCCTAAAATAAGTTTCAATTGATTTAGTTTGGAATTTTCACTATAATTATTTTTTAGACTATGAAATGTTGACCATATTGAGGATAAATCTAATATAATGTCTGGTTAAAATTTTAGTTCTTGGTTTGTTATATTTTTGGAGATATACTCTAAGGAAGTTGGGTTTCCTGAATTCTCCCGAAATATGCTTTAAACATATAATTTGGAATTTTAGCTATAATTGTTTTTGGAGGTTTTAGATAGTGAAACTTGGATAATATTGATGAGAAATGTTGAGGAATATCTAGTTCAAATTTCATAGTTTGTTTTGTTATACTTTCAGAGATATACTTTATGGAAGTTATGCTTTATCAAGGATCCTAAAATGAATCTCAAACAAAATTGTATTTGAAGAATTGGACATGTGGCATGCTATACAATTTTTCTCATGGGAAGAGGCCAAAAATCAACAAGTTTTAGGAAAATTACCATAACTTTCACTTGGCACATCAAATTTTGGTCAAATCTATGGAATTGCATATAATACATATCAAAGTATTACAAACCAAATGTTCATATTTGGAATATCTCAAATCTCATAGATATACCAAGAACAAATTCAGTGATTCATATATTCTCCAAACTAAGGTTTCAAAGGATGATAACTTACAAGTGACATAACTTTTTATTAGAATATCCAATTTTTTGGTGATTGGAATTTGAGATAAATATTAATACTATTATTATTTTCCAACATGCCTCTATAGAAATCTACTATACCAATTAAACCTACTAAAATCTCATTCATAACCAATGAAGAAGCAAAATACATCAAATATTGGTTATCCATGTTGAAAAGTCAATTTAAGAAATTAATTGATATTATAAGTGTTGAATTGTCATTGATGAGAGTACCATTTGGAAATATGGAACAAAATATGATAGATGAAATGGACACGAAATAGAAAATAAGATGAATGAAAACAAGGAAGAAAAAAAAATCCATGAATGAAAATATGGAAGAAATAAAAAACATTCTATTACAAAATCTCCAAGGAAATCATGAAAATAATGAGAAGAGGATGTTGAGACTCAATCACAGGAGAGGCGTATTTTATCACAGTTGGAGAGCACATATATTGAATCACAAAACCATAATCACAACTTTGCAATCCAGGAAACACTACATTTTGAATATCAATATGAGGAAGTTTGATGGTAATGATCCTATAACATGGATATTTCAGATGGAACAATGCTTTGATTTACACCAAGCCAAAACATTATAGAAGGTAAATATTACATCTGTGATTTTAAAACAAGACCAACATGTATGGTATAAAAGGATTTGTGAAGGGAAAAAATATTCTTTAGTCAATTGGTAAATCTTCAACAAAAAGGTCCAGTTACATAACACATTCAACAGTTCCAAAAGTTGAGTATTGATGTAAATATTATTTCAAATGATAATTTGCTAGGCCTATTAATGGGAACTTTAAAATAAATCATTCAACATGAGGCATGTCTCTTTGAACCTAAATCTCTATAACATGCTTTTATTCTAGTGAGAAAAGTTTAAAGTTAAAATATGGCCACTAATAACCATAGAAAAAATCATGTTCCCTCTAAATTGACAAAGTTGACTCCTTAGAAAATGGATGAAATAAGAACAAAGGGTCCATTTTTCAACCGTGAAAAAAAGTACAACAAGGAGCATAAATGAAATGAGAATAAATTATTGTACATAGAGAGTTAAAACAAAGAAGAATAATAAGTGGAATCACCATAAGATCTAGAGCTAGAAGAGATTATACCAACAATCTCTTTTCATGCATTAGTCGACATCAATACTCCAGAAACACTCAATATAGAAGGATATATCAAAAATAAAAAGGTAAGAATATTGATCGATTCAAGTAGTATCCATAACTTCATAAATTACAAATTCATAGAGAATATTGGTTTCTTTGTATACCTAACACTAGAATTTCATGTAATGATTGTAGATGGAGGTAGCATAATTTTTTTAGGGAAGTGTCATAGTATTAAGTTGAATATGGGGGAGTATTTTTTGGATAGTCCCATGATTGCAATCCAAATGGGTGGTGCTAATGTTGTATGAGGGTTTGAATGGTTACAATCATTGGGAATAGTGAAGCTTAATTTTCAAGATATTTTCATAAGATTTTCCTCAAAAGGAAATGAAATTGAGCTTAGAGGTATCCAAGGGAGACCTAGTAGTGTAGTGATAATCTCTAATAGCATGAAAAAAATTCTAAAAGGGAAACCAAGGTATAATTTCACAATTGTGTTCATTATATGTTCAAACATATATATCCCCTGCTCTAGTGGATCTCCTAAAAGTTATCAACAATCATTCTAAAGTATTTGGAGAGATGCCTAAGGGTCTTCCACCTACTTGAGATAATGATTGAGATATTCATTTGCAATTTCAAATGTACCACCTAACATTATTCTTTACAAACATCCACATGCACAAAAGAGTGAGATTAAGCGTATGGTTCTAGAAATGTGAGAGGTTGACATCATTCAACCTAGATAGAGTGCTTTCTCTTCACCAATGGAAACCGTTATGAAAAAGTATGGTCCATAGTATATGCGTCCAAATTACAAAAAACCTAACAATACGACAATCAAAAATAAGTTTCCTAATCCTATCATTGATTGATTATTAGATGAATTGCATGGAGCAATTTTCTTTACAAAGTTGGATCTCTATTTTAGATATCATCAAATAAAAATGAGGTAAAAAGAAATTCCCAAAATAAACTTTAGAAAACATGAAGGTAATTGTGAATTTTTGGTTATGCCGTTTGGACTTACAAATGCACCTTAGACATTTTAAAGCTTGATGAATTATATTTTCAAAACTTCCTTAGAAAATTTATACTAGTTTTTTTATCACATATTAATCAACTATAAATATTTGGAAGAGCATACACAACATACTGACAACATTTTAACACCATTAGAAGAGCAACAAATATATATAAATCCTTCCAAGTGTGCCTTTGTGGTTTAAAAAGTGGAATATTTGGGACATAGTGTATCACATGAGGGTGTCAAGGTGGATCCTAACAAAATCAAAGTTGTGAGGGGAGGGAAAATCCCTAATACCTTGAATAAACAAAAAGGATTCTTAGGATTGATAGGATATTCCTACAATTTTTTCAAGAAATATGGTTAGATAGTAGCATATCTAACAAAATTATTGAATAAGGAAGCATTTTCTTGGGCTAAAGAAGCAACCAAAGCTTTTGAAGAACTTAAAGAGGCTATGTGTACAACTCTTTTCTTAGTTACAACTAACTTACCAAAAGCCTTAATTATAGAGTGCGATTCCTTATGCCATGGAATTGGTTCATTTTAATGCAAGAAGTAAGGCCCCTTGCATTTCAAAGTAGTAAAATTAAAGGAAATAAATTACTCAAACCCATCTATGAAAAATAAATTTTGGCCATTTTCCATGCTGTTAAGAAATTGCACCCATACCTAATAGGAATACACGTCAAAGTAAAAAAAGGTCGTGATAGTTTGAAGTACCTGGAGAAAATATTATCTTTAGAAAAGTGACAAAAATGGGTCCCAAATATTTTTTGTGACTTTGAAACTATCTAAAAAAGGGGAAAAAAATATTGTGGCAAATGCACTCTAACGAAAGAGGAAGACACAAAGGGATTACTGTGTGCTATTTCCATTTCACAATTTGACTGGGTGGAAAAAGAAAGGGTATAATGGAAGAAATATGAGAAGGTAAAAAATATCATTCAACAAATACATTAGGACTTTTTGCAGTAGGAAAATTTATGTGGAAAAATTATTTGTTATGGTATCAAGGCAACTTATACTTATGTAAGAATTCTGAGCTCAAGCAAAAGGTCATTTTGGAATTACACCCTTCTCCTATAGGACATTAAGGGTTCTTGAAGGCATAACATGAGATAAAGAATGGATATTTTTGGAAATTTCTTAAAGTAGATGTGAAAAAAATTGTAATGGAATGTGTAATAAGCCAACATTGGGAAGAAGTTTCAAAGGATTTTATTATAGGTTTACCCAAATCTTAAGGAAAGGGTGTCATTATAGTAATGGGAAATTGAGTGAAAAAGTATACCCATTTTGGCTCTCTTTCTCATATCTTTAAATCAAGTATAGTGAGAGAAGCATTTGTGGAAACAATTCAAAAGCTACATGGAATACCAAAGATTATTGTAAATGAAAAAGATCCAATTTTCATTGGAAATTTCTGGACTAAATTATTTTCCTGTTTGGGTACTTAGTTGGCTTACAACTCATATTACCATCCTCAAACTGATGGTATAATTGAGATTGTGAATAAATGTTTACAAGGATATCTACATTGCTTTGCATCTGATAAAAAAAAGTAATGGGTCAAATGGTTGCACTTGGAAGAATAGTGTCACAACACAACCTTCATTAATTCAAAAAAAATGTCACCATTTATGGAATTTATGGATATCATCCTCCATTCATAACATAATCCTTGAAATATACTATAAAGGGACCATGCACGACACAAGGGACCATGCACAACACCAACAAGAGGTTCTCAAACTATTTAAGGACAACTTTCTTATGGTACAAAATAGGATGAAACAAAAATAAAATTAATATCATAGTGAAAGATAATTTGGAGTGGCGGATTGTGTATTTTTTATATCACAACCATATAGATATATGTCCCTCAAGCAACAAATGAATGACAATAAATTAGTACCAAGGTATTATGGCCCCTATAAGGTGTTGTAGAGGATTGGAGATATGGATTACAAATTGGAGTCGCCTCCATCTTCATATGTACATCTAGTCTTCCATTTTTCTTACTTAAATAAGGTAATCTGGGTGACAAGATCCCAATCCAAACTATTTTACCACAGATTAATGAAAAAGGGAAAATAATGTTAAAACTAGAAACAATATTGGAAACAAGGACTAAGCAATTGATAAATTGATTAATCATTGAGTACATCATAAAATGGAAGAACCTAGCAGTGGAATAAGTGACATGGTAGGATGGGATTTTCATGCATAGACTCATGTGACTGAACCAAATAAACCAATTAGATCTCGATCCCTTAAAAAACATATTCTTTATAGAGTGGTAAAAAGAACACAAATATTCTAGTTCCTTGGAAAAATATAGACAAAATTCAAAATGGCCTGTCAATATATGATAACAATATGAACACTAGAAGAACCATTTAACCCTCTAGAAAATATATTTGTATGTTTTCCTTACACATATCTTAAAAAAAAATATAAAAAAATTCTAAGTAAGAGAAAAATAATATAATCATGGGTCAAATCTCCATTCTATGTCATTGAAACAATTTTCTACAGATGGAAAGATAAAACTAGAGTTTATTCTTCATAGATCTTTGACTCTAATAAATTATGTGTCAAATGAGTGTAAACTTCTCAACTATTAAAATTTGCAAGTGCAACTCATTTCCAACATATTCATGATATCCATAAGCATATTCTCATACCCATATATAAGAAACTAAAATAAATGAATAGTTGGATGTTGTAGTTACAAAGATGTATCTTCTACAACATGCACTATCAGATACATAGGCCTTACAACATGCTTACAAAAAGTATGAGAGATCGAATAGTTGTCCTAGACAAACTAGTAGGAATTCCTTAGGAAATTCATTATTCAATGGTAAAGCCTGCAAAAAATATTGAAGCATATAAGGAATTATGGAAAGAACTTAGTTTTATGTAGTTTGTAGAGTCATTATTTCTATATTTTTTGTATAGTTTATAGGATATCATAATACTTATCTACATTTTATTTTAACCTTCCTTTACCGCATAGTGATACCTATTTTACACTATTTTTCCCTCAAACGTATTTTTGGTCAAAAGGTAACTATTTAGGCCTAAGTGTTGCATTCTCTTTGTTTAATGAACAATACATGTGCAAACTACTTAAGTTTAGGAAGTTACTCGTATTTCCTATAACATGAAAAATAGGTCATGTAACCACCTTGACGATTAGAGTATTCGCCAAGTCTTTGACCCAATTTAAGGACATAGATTTTGTAGAGAAAAGTGTACATATGGATAAACACTATCCAATTTTGTCAAGGTTTGAGAAATAAGGACATTGTTCCTAGTAAACTCTTCATTCATTCCTGTAGCATGCAAGGGCATTACAAGTTCAACCCTTTGGTCATGAAATTGAAACCAATGCCTAAATTGGCACTATGTTTCATTTGTTTCTTCATCTAAGATTTGAACATGTATTTTCTTGTTCATCTTTAGAAAATTCAGAATGGACCAATTTGTCTGTACCATCCTATGTAATTATATAAGGTTTTCATGCCAAGAGAAAGGGAAGTCCATATAGTGAAAGGTTGATAGCTTTAATACTCTGATACTTTGATACTTTGTACCTTGTTTTATTATGAAATACAATATCAGTTTTTGTGCATTTGTTTCCCGAGTTTCTGAATTTGTGAGTGAGATACAAGCATACTTTTGAAATATTTTGTTTGTGTAGTCACAAGAGGCATTGCAACATCAATGAGACATAATGGTTTGAAATCCCATGCCTACTTATAAGGGGTTGTGTCCAATTGAGCTATGTAGAGCTCTCTTATCGTTTTGTTTCACATAGGGAAGACTCTCATCCCATATTCGCAAATGCTTCGAGTTGTACACGTGTAGTATGTGCACTATCATCTTGTTGACAACCTCTATCTAGCCATCAATCTAAGGATGGAATGTAGTCGAATTGGTGAGCTTAGTGTCCAAAAATTACTAAAGGCTTAACCAA
The DNA here is from genome assembly GCA_000404065.3 of Pinus taeda. NCBI lineage: Eukaryota > Viridiplantae > Streptophyta > Pinopsida > Pinales > Pinaceae > Pinus > Pinus taeda. The sequence goes on along the minus strand of APFE031253008.1, from coordinate 57,655 downwards.
AATGCATTCAAGAACCTTCTATCATAATATGATATAATGGTATGTGGGATCCCAAAATGTACCCACACACATTCGAAGAAGAGTTTGCAGTGTCTTATGTTGTGTTGCTCTTCTTGCAATCCATCAATGCAACCATCTTAGAAAATCGATCAACAACCACAAATACACAGTCATTACCATGCTTGGTAGAAGGAAGGCCAAACATATAGTTGATGGAGATGGATTCCCAGGGCTAACTAGGTGTAGGAAGAGGAGTATACAAGCCTTGCTTCTCTTAATGATTGGCTTGGCAATGGCACAAGTAGTGTAGGATCTAATATATTTTCCAACGTATTGTCAGAGATTAGCACAATAAAAATACTTTTACAATATTGCCACTATATTCTCTATGCTAAAGTATCCTATGACTTGAATGTTTTATGCTTCCCAAATAATATTGGCTCGCTCTCTTGAAGGAACACAACGGCCCTCCCAAGTGGCATAATAGTATGTCATGGAGGTGAATTCTAGAAATTTCTTGCCATCCATCAACATCTGGTATGTAGTGGAAAATTCTGGATCATTTTTGTAAAATTTTGGCCATCCAAAAGTCTTCTTCCCAGAAGAGTTGAGAACAGTGGTCAGTGGCACAATTGGTGGTTGACTGAGGCAATCTACAACATTATTGGTGTTTCCCTTCTTGTACTTAATTTTCATATGAAATTGTTGCAAGTATGTGTACCATTTTTTATGGTGATCATTCTGCAACTTCCTTTGTGTTTGTAAAAACTAAAGGGGTTGATGATATTTTTTAATGATCATCTCCTTCCCATAATGTACTATTTCCACTATCAATAATCTTGCACGATGGAATACATCTCTTTATCGTAAGTTGATTAATTTTGAATTGTATCGAAGAGTGTTTCATTGTGATAGGTCAACGGATTCCCTTGTGAGGTGAGAATTGCAGCAATGGCGTAATCAAAGGCATTTGTGTCAATTTCAAATGGTTGTTGCAAGTCCAGCAAGGTGAGTATTGGTGCAGAGAAAAGGTGGTCCTTCAACTCAATGAATGCCTTCTATTGGGATTTGGACCAAAAAAGCTTTGATTTCACTTTTCCCTTAGTAACTTTTCTCAAATGCCAAGTGATATGAGAGAATACCAACGTCAGCCTTCGATAGAAACTGGAAAGCCATAAAAAGTTGCAAACCTCTGTTAGAATAGTTGATGTTGGCCAATCCCAAATGCCTTGGATCTTATCTAGATCCACATGCACACCTTGCTTATCAATGATGTAACCCATATATAAGACCTGGTTCATGCCAAAGGTGCATTTATCCAACTTAGCACATAGTTTATGTTGTCGTAGGGTTTGAAGAACCTGCCAAATATGTTGTAAGCACTCTTCCCAACTCTTGTTGAAGATGATGATGTCATCCAGATATACAACCATAAATGATTTGGTGAAGAGCCATAAGATGTCATCCATTAGCCGCATAAAAGTTTCAGGATCATTTGTCAACCCAAAGGGCATGACCAACCACTCAAAAATTTCCTCCTTAGATTTGAAGGCAATCTTCCATACATCTATGGGTCTATTGGAACTTGGTGATAGTCGGGCTACAAATCAATCTTGTTGGAGTACTTGGCCCCCTTGCGATATTTAAGAAGGTCATCAATCAATGAGATTGGATACCTATTCTTGACAATGATTTTATTCAGTGCCCGATAATCAATGTAGAGTCTCTATGTCCCATGCTTCTTATGTATGAGTATAATTAGGCTCCCACAATGTGAGGAACTTGGTCATATGTGATTTTTTTATAGAAAATCTTAGATACATCATTTGCTTTCTTTGTTTCCAATAAGAAATCGATGGTATATTGTCCCATTGGGTAGAGGTGCTCCTAGAGATAGATCGATCAAATTCTTGACCTGACAATGAACAGGTACCCCTATGGGTGAGGAGAAGATGTCCTTGTATTCTTCCATGACCTTATCCACCTACTTTTGCTGCGTGGAGGAACCCTTCCCGGTGGCTATGCATGTGGCCATGATTTTCCCCTAACCTTAAGAGCAAATAAAAAATAAAATAAATTTCCCTATCTAAGAGATAATCTTACTACATTGCTTAGCAAAGATCAAAGAAATGGAAGTATGTGAGGCTACCTCCGATATCTTGTATAACTTATTGCCCAAATTAATAAAAACAGTGTAAGGCCTAGATTCATACACAACATGATGCTTCAACAAGTACAATTGGACTAATAATACATCACAAACTTCAAGGTGAGAAACATCACACAATACCTCATTCATGATATTGTAGAGTAGGAAACACTACTGGATGAAATAGAGATCTCGCCCTTGGTGGAGCCACTCGATGGTACATGGTTGTGGGTGTGGTGTTGTCGATAGGCATAACCACTTCACAGCTTCAATTAAGATGTGGTTTTTTTTACTTTTGTTGTTGACAATGAACTGCCATGGTGAACCCTTCACCCACATTTTTTGGTGGAAGAGATGTTCACCCTCCTCTGGATCTTTGAGCTCAATATTCTTGACCTTAGTGGTGGAAATGGTTCCACTAGGTTCTGCATCAATAATCTGCTTCCCCTTATTGTTCCCCTTGTCAGTATTTGACTCGGAGCCGAAACATACATCTAAATATGAATATTTTAGCTCGTCCACCAGTGACTACTTAGCGCAACACTCATTTTTATTGTGTGTGGGGCTCTTATGGAACTCACACCACTTTTTGGTGTCCTTTTCCTTTGTGGTGTTATTCTTTGCTTCTGGATTTGATGGGTTTTCATGGAATACTCCACCTTTGCTCTATCTTTTTTTTTCTTCAATTTAGATGTGTCTTTCCCCTACTTCAGATTCGCACATCCAAAGTCCCGCTTCTTCTGTTTAAATTTTTGCTTAATCCTCATTGTGTATCAGTATGTTGCACTAAGCGAGGAGATGTCCAAGAACTCCATTTCTTCTTGGATTTATTTGTATCAATAGCCATGATACTTAAGTATCATATGTCACTCAAAATATTCAATACCCAACTTTGTACGTAGGGTACAGAAAATGTTTGTGAACTCTGACACATCTTGGTCCCTTCCCTATCGTAGTGAGATCCCTTGAGCTTATATTTAGAGCTTCTAGTACGGTAATATTGTTCTTTGATGGCATCTCAAAAATAATTCCAAGAGGGTGTGACTAAAAATAGTGAGGGTTTCTCCTCATCTTGCTACTCAGAGTAAGTTTCCCACCAGTCCTTGGCATGGGGGGTGGCTTTGAGGAGTGAAAAAGTATTTTTTTTTTCCCTATTGGAAAAATTATGGAGAGAAAAATATCCTTCCAACATATTTAACCATCTATCTAGGGCATATGTGTCTATTTGGCCTTCAAATATAGGGATGTCAAAGTTAACTTGTACCTTGAAGGGGGTACCACCTGCAAAGTGACTGTTGAATGAAGATGTTTCACCCGTTGATACCCACCAAAGGATCTGGGAAAAATTATCCATCATCTCATTCCTTTGTCCCTCGAGGGATTCTTTAAGAAATATATTGAAAGGATCTCCTGCTCCCTAATATTTCTTTTCTTCCACCATGGGAGGTTGTTACGGTTGGTGAGGTTAGTCTTGCAAGGGTTCAACCAATTCAAGTCCCAACTCCTTATACCCTAACCTCATTGGGGACATGCACAAAAAATAGATAAAGGGAAAACCAATATAATGCCATTGATCTAGATTTATGCAAGAAAAAAATGAAATACATATTCAAACCAAAACACAGAGATACAATGAAACAAAATTCCAATTAATAAAATATCAAATGTTGAAAATTGTTTACATACATAAGGAAAATAAACTAGCTTGGGTAATGCTAGCTTATATCTAAGAAGAGATGTGATGACTAAATGCCTTACTAATTGTGTTACAATGAGGCTCAAATGCCTTTTTATTATTCAGAAACAATAGAAAACCCTAAACATCCAAAAACCTAACCCTAGAAGATGAAGCACCAAAAGTTTGTGGGCCCCATTGGGGTTAGTTGGTACATCCACTTCCCGGGGTCATAAATTTAGTGTATGATCTCCATTTGATGTGTGTGATACCTCATTTGAAATATATATCTGAGGAAAATAAATTTCGGCTACATACCCCTACCACATATTATGGATTTTCCCATTTTCCAAAAAAATGTCTCTTAGAGCCTCAAAATGGCTCTAGAAGTTCAAGATCCAAAAAAAATACAAAAACAATAAATTATCCTAGAAATTAGGAAATTCAAAGGAAATAGTGTTGGGGGTCCAAGTGGAATAGGCAGGTGGCCACCAATATCCACCTGGATCATCATAATAAAGTAAAACTTGTCACACCATCCAATGATGTGATGAGCACCATCCATCCTACTAGCCCACTTCCAAGAAAATATAGAGGAGGAACTTCAATGGAAAAGGCCAAGAGAGTAAAATATCCTCTAAAAGAATATGTAGAAAAACCTCTTCTTTAGTGGCAAAAAATGGTATAGAAAGAAGTAACATGCTCTAACTATGAAGGAATGATAACCTTTGATTTCCCTATCAAAGATCCTAGTGGAGTACCACTAATGAAGAACATTCCCCCATCTACTGATCCGAATTTAAACACAAATGCAACAAATTATAGAGATAACCATAAATACATATATGTCGTAGAAATAATACTTCATTTCATTAATGTAAAATATTGAAATATGCTTACAAATAGAAATGGAAATAAACTAGCTCAGGTGATGGTAGCTTATCTCTGAGGAGAGATGTGTCGGCTACATGCCTCTGGACTGTGTCACAATGAGGCTCAAGGGCCTTTTTATTATTGAAAAATAAGAGAAAAACCTAAACAACCAAAACCCTAACCAAAGGAGATGTAACACCAAGAGTTTATGGGCCTCATTGGGGTTAGTTAGGCAACCAACTTCCTAGGGTTGTGACTTGGTCATATTATTTCTGTTTGACGCGCATGACATACCATTAGAAAGATCTCTTTGAGTAATACGAAAAAAAAAATGATTTTTTCAATGTCATTGACCATCGATTTCCAAAAAAACGTCATTTAGGGCCTCAAAACAGCTTCGGAAGTTTAGGACCCGAAAAACTACTAAAAATAGTAATTTGTGCTATAATTAAGGAAACTGAAAAACTGAAAGAAACAATGGTGGGGGTCCAAGTGGAATTGGTGGGTGGCCACCAATATCCACCTGGATCACTCCTCCCCCCTTAAGAAGCAATGGTCCCCATTGTGTCGAGTACCTCCTTGAGATGGGGAAACTTCTGTTGAACTTGGTCCCTGGTGAGCTGTTCTGCAATCTCTGATGTATCCAGTGATGGTGGGAAGCATGGTCAAGGGCGGTCCACATTGAACACTCAGTGAAAGCTAAGGAATGGGGGAATTTTGTGCTCCAAAACATTGTTTCCCACATCTTTGTTAATGGTGTAAGGACCATATCAGAGTGGTTTGAGCTTCCGATGGGCTCTGGTAAGGCATTCTTTCTGCAAATGCAACCAAACTTTGTCACCCACCTGAAACTTCTGTGACACCTGATGTTGATCATGTCGCTACTTGTACTTGGCATTTTCTAGAATGGAGCAGCGATATATTGGCCTGTTGGGTAGAGGTGCTCCGATAGTCGGATCAAATGAATGCTTGACCTGGCAATGTAACGATACCCCTGTCGGTGAGGAGAAGATGTCCCTGTACCCTTTCACGATCATATCCACCTACTTCTTCTGCGTGGAGGAACCCTTCCTGAGGGCCATGGATGTGGCTACCATCTTCCCCTTACTTTGAGAGTGAACTAGAAAGAAAATAATTTCCTAGTCTAGGAGATGATCTTACTACCTTTCTTAGCATAGATCAAAGAAGTGGTGGTAGGTGGGGCTACCTCCAGTATCCTATATAATGTATTACAAAAAGAAATAATAATAGTGTGAGGCCTTGACTCATACACATTATGTCACTTCCACAAGTATGGTTGCCCTAATAATACATCACAAACATAAAGAGGTGCAACATCACACAATACCTCATCTGTGAAGGGCTTGATGCTGTAAGGAAGGTGACACTGCTGGCAGACACAGAGATATCGTCCTTGGTGAAGCCACCTGATGTTGTACGGTTGCAGGTGTGTTATGTTCGGTAGTCCCAGCTGCTTCACGACCTCTGCTGAAATGAGGTTCTTTTGGCTCCCACTTTCAACAATGAATTGCAACAGCAAACCCTTCACCCACATCTGTGAGTGGAAAAGATGTTCCCCCTCCTCTGGATCTTCAGGCTCATTCTTCTGGATCTTAGTAGTGGCAACAATGGTAATGGGCTCTGCATCAATGATCTGCTTCCCTTTTTCATTCCTCTTGTCGAGTTCTGACTCAAGGTCAGAACATGCATCTGATTCTGAAGCCTTCAACTCGGACACCAATGACTGCTTGGCCCAACACTCACTTGTGTTGTGAGTGGGGCTCTTGTGGAACTCACACCACTTTCTTATATCCTTCTTTGACTTCGTGGTGTTTTCCTTTTCTTGCGGCTTCGACGGGTTCTCTTGGGTCACCACACCTTGGCTTTGTCCTTTATTCTTCAGATTCATAGATCCAAAATCTCACTTCTTTTGTTTAAAATTCTGCTCAATCTTGACAACATATCGATATTCTGTGCCGAGAGAGGAGATGTCCAAGAACTCCATCTCATCCTGGATGTATCTATGTAGGTAGTCATGGTACTTGAATACCAAATGTTTCTCAGAATCCTTGATACCCAACTTCGTGTGAAGCGTATGAAAAACATTGGTAAACTCCAGCACATCTTGGTCCCTTCACTACCACAGCGTGGTCCAATTTTTGTATATGTCCTCGTAGCTCTTGACAGGGTAGTCCTGCTCTTTAATGGCATCCCAGAATGAATTCCAAGTGCGAGTGGATGAAAATAGTGAGTTCATACTTTCATCCTTCTGCTCGTAGTAGGTTTCCCACCAGTCCTTGATGTGGGGGACTACTTTAAGAAGAGTGAAAGTAATCTTTTCTGAGCTAGAAAAATCATGAACAAAAAAATACCCTTCTAGCAGATTTAACCATTTATCTACTACACTTGCATCTATCTAACCCTTGAATATGGGGATTTCAAAATTAACTTGTAACATAAAGGGTGTGGCATTTCTAGAGTAGCTATTAGATGTGTCGCACGAGGGCTTCTTCAAACAATATTTTGATAGGATCTCCTACCCCCTCATCTTTCTTTTCATCTTCCATGGGAGTTCGTTGAGATTTGTGAGGCTGGTCTTGCAAAGGTTCAATCAGTTCAAGTCCTAACTCCTTATATCTCGACCTCGTTGGGGACATGCAAAGAAAAATAAAGAAAGAGTAGACCGTCCTTCTACCACTTATCCAAATTTAAACAGGAATGCAAAAACATACATAGATAACCATAAATACAGAGATGCAGTAGAAATAATACTTCATTTCATTAATATAAAATATTGAAATATTCTTACAAATAGAAATGGAAATAAGCTAGCTCGGGTGATGGTAGCTTATCTCTAAGGAGAGATGTCTCAGCTGCATTCCTCTGAACTACGTTAAAATGAGGCTCAAGGGCCTTTTTATTGTTGAACAATAAGAGAAAACCCTAAACAACCAAAATCCTAACCTGAGGAGATGTAACACCAAGACTTTATGGACCTTGTTGGGGTTAGTTGTGCAGCCAACTTCCTGGGGTCGTGACTTGGTCATATTATCTCCGTTTGACGCACATGATGCCTCATTGGAAAGATCTCTCCGAGGACTACGGTGAAAAAAATGACTTATCAGGAGGTACTAGAGGTAGATTTCCAAAAAAAATGTCATTTAGGGCCTCAAAACGACTCCAGAAGTTTAGGACCTGACAAACCGCTAAAAATAGTAAACTTTGCTACAATTAAGGAAACTGAAAAACCAAAAGAAACAATGGTGGGGATCCAAGTGGAATTGACGGGTGGCCACCAATATCCACCTGGATCACTCCTCCCCCCTTAGGAAGCAATGGTCCCCATTGCATTGATTGCCTCCATGCGATGGGGAAACTTCTCTTGAGCTTGGTCCAGTAATGGTGGGAAGCATGGTCGAGGACGGTCCACATTGAAGATGTGTCCAGTAATGGTGGGAAGCATGGTCGAGGACGGTCCACATTGAATACTCAGTGAAAGCCAAGGAGTGGGGTAATTTTGTGCTCCAAAACAATGTTTCCCACATCTTTGTTAATGGTGTAAGGACCATATCAGAGTGGTTTGAGCTTCTGATGGGCTCTGCTAAGGCATTCTTTCTGCAAATGTAGCCAAACTTTTTCACCCACTTGAAACTTGTGTGACACCTGATGTTGATCATGTCACTTCTTGTACTTGGAATTTTCTAGAATGGAGCGGCGATATATCGGCTCGTTGGGTAGAGGTGCTCCAAGAGTCAGATCGAACAAATGCTTGACCTGGCAATGTAACAGTATCCCTATCGGTGAGGAGAAGATGTCCATGTATCCTTTCATGATCGTATCCACCTGCTTCTTCTGTGTGGAGGAACCCTTCCCGAGGGCCATGGATGTGTCTATGATCTTCCCCTTACTTTTAGAGCGAACCAGAAAGAAAATAAATTTCCTAGTCTAGGAGATGATCTTACTACCTTTCTTAGCACAGATCAAAGAAGTGGTGGTAAGTGGGGCTACCTCCGGTATCCTGTATAATGTATTACAAAAAGAAATAATAATAGTGTGAGGCCTTGAATCATACACATCATGTTGCTTCCACAAGTATGGTTGCCCTAATAATACATCGCAAACATAAAGAGGTGCAACATCACACAATACCTCATATGTGAAGGGCTTGATGCTGTAGGGAAGCAACACTGCTGGCAGACCTAGAGATATCGTCCCTGGTGAAGCCACTCAATGTTGTACAGTTACATGTGTGTTATGGTCAGTAGTCCCAGCCGCTTCACAACCTCTACTGAAATGGGGTTCTTTTGGCTCCCACTTTCAACAATGAATTGCAGCAGCGAACCCTTCACCCACATTTGTGAGTGGGAAAGACGCTCCCCCTCCTTTGGACCTTCGAGCTCATTCTTTTGGATCTTAGTAGTTGCAACAGTGGCACTAGGCTCCACATCAATGATCTGCTTCCCTTTTTCATTCCTCTTGTCAGGTTCTGACTCAAGATCATAACATGCATCTGATTCTGAAGCCTTCAACTTAGCCACCGCGACTGCTTGGCTCGACACTCACTTGTGTTGTGAGCGGGGCTCTTGTGGAACTCACACCACTTTCCTGTGTCCTTCTTTGACTTCATGGTGTTTTTCTTTTCTTACGGCTTTGATGGGTTGTCTTGGGTCACCCCGCCTTGGCTTTGTCCTTTGTTCTTTGGATTCATAGATCCAAAGTCTCACTTCTTTTGTTTAAAATTCTGCTCAATCTTGACAGTGTATCGGTATTCTGTTCCAAGTGAGGAGATGTTTAGGAACTCCATCTCATCCTGGATGTATCTATGTAGGCAGTCGCGATACTTGGGTACCAAATGTTTCTCAGAATCCTTGATACCCAACTTCGTGCAAAGTGTATGAAAAACATTGGTAAACTCCAACACATCTTGGTCCCTTCCCTGCTATAGCATGTTCCACTTTGTGTATTTGTCCTCGTAGCTCCTAACAGGGTAGTACTTCTCCTTGATGGCATCCTAGAATGAATTCTGAGAGGGAGCGACTAAAAACAGTGAATTTGTACTTTCATCCTTTTACTCACAATAGGTTTCCCACTAGTCCTTGACGTGGGGGGCTGCTTTGAGAAGAGCAAAAGTAATCTTTCCCAGCTAGAAAAATCATGAACAGAAAAATACCCTTCTAGCAAATTTAACCATTTATCTACGACATCTGCATCTATCTGACCCTCGAATATGTGGATTTCAAAGTTAACTTGTAACTTAAAGGGTGTGGCATTTCCAGAATAGCTATTAGATGTGTCGCCCTTGGGTAGCCGCTAAAGGATCTGGGAAAAGTTGTCAATCATCGTGTTCCTTTGTCGCTCGAGGGCTTCTTCGAGCAATATTTTGATATGATCTCCTTCCCCCTCATATTTCTTTTCATCCGCCATGGGAGGTCGTCGAGATTTGCGAGGCTGGTCTTGCAAAGGTTCGACCAGTTCAAGCACTAACTCCTTATATCTCGACCTCTTTAGGGACATGCAAAGAAAATAGAGAAAGAGCAGATCATCCTTATACCACTCATCCAAATTTCAATAGGAACACAACAACTTACAAAGATAACCATAAATATAGAGATGTAGTAGAATTAATACTTCATTTCATTAATATAAAATATTGAAATGTTCTTACAAATAGAAATGGAAATAAACTAGCTCAAGCAATGGTAGCTTATCTCTGAGGAGAGATGTCTCGGCTACATGCCTTTGAACTACGTTAAAATGAGGCTCAAGGGACTTTTTATTATTGAACAATAAGAGAAAACCATAAACAACCAAAACCCTAACCTAAGGAGATGTAACATCAAGAGTTTATGGGCCCCGTTGGGGTTAGTTGGCCAGCCAACTTCCTGGGGTTGTGATTTGGTCATATTATCTCTGTTTGATGCACATGATGCCCCCTTGGAAACATATCTCCTAGGACTACGACGAAAAAAATAACTTATAAAAAGTTGTTAGCGGTAGATTTCCAAAAAAATGTCATTTAGGGCGTCAAAATGACTCCGGAAGTTTAGGACATGAAAAACTGCTAAAAATAGTAAATTGTGCTACAATTAAGGAAACTAGAAAATTGAAAGAAACAATGGTGGGGGTCCAAGTGGAACTGGAGGATGGCCACCAATATCCACCTGGATCATATACTCTACTAAAATTTTATGGTTTGACAAGTGAGTATCCTGATGCATTCTTATGTGACTTCAATATACTCTACATGACTTATGATTATTGAGCAAATGCTCAAAATTTGAAATTCTTTCTTGCCACTTTGAAAGAGGCAGCCCTCTGTTAGTTCATGGACCTTAAGGGAAGTAGTATTCAAACTTGGGATGGAATGAAAAGAGAGTTCTTGAAGAAATATGAATACTACTGTAAGGGTAGGAAATAAAATAGATCTTCAAGATGATGTAAAAAGAGGATAAGCACTTGGAGGACTATGTAGAATGCTTTCAGTAAAAGCTACAAAGTTTGAATTAGAATTAACTTAGGGATGAAGCAAAGATAACAATCTTGCTGAAAGGAATAAGGGATGAATGCATAAAGGTATTAAATTTAATGGGATCATGGGACATTTTCCAACAAATGTATGAAGATATGTGTGAATTGTGCAAATAATACTCGAGAGGGAACTAAAAAAGTAGTGAAAGCTTCAGAGACGCCTCTTCCAGATTTGCAAGATTTATTGTAGGAGTAAAAACAAGTGTCACAAAGGCTAAAATTGGTAATTTGTTTGAGGATTTTAAAACTAGAATTATTAGCACTTTGGGTTCTATTGCAGGTTCAAATTGTCTGCCTCAACATTGGGGGAAAACCACCTAGTCGGGACCTTTGAGTAGGTCCTTTTCCATTTGGAATCATGGTTCCAACTAGCTAAATCTGGTCCAGTTACCTTCTCTCTATCTCTGTTGGCTTATGGTGTGTCTATTAGTTTCCAATAGATAAGAGATATCAGATCAACCGTCTCGTTGAGCTCAAGAAAGAAAGTGATCCTTAAGCTGATTTAGGGCTCAGTCAAACCACAACTAAGTTCTGCATTAAAGTTAACCTAACCTACTCTAACCTAACTAACCTCTATGATGTTAAGTTAATATTAATACTTAATCCTACACAGTACTATGATAATTAGGTGTTAATATTATTCTAATACTAATATTAATATAAACCCTATATTATGTTAGGTTAATATTAATTGTTAATCTTAAAGTAAAACTAAGTTAATGTTATCTCAATACGAAATTTATATTATTCATTAATCTAATTTAATATATATTATGTATGTGTTAATATAAAGTTATGTTAATTTATAAATGTAATGTAATTATAATATCATATTAGCATAAATCTAATGTAATCTATAATATCATACTAGCTCTATTAAATCTTTATTATTATGCTAATATAACGTTTTTGTTATAAGTCGATTGGGTTGCTTAGCGCTTGGTGAGGAAAAGATGATAATCCTTCATAAATTAATGCTTTGTGTCCCTGTCATCTTAAATCCCCTGATCGAGGTTGGATGTGCATTCACCATATGTGTTATATTGAGACTTGGTATGCGAATTTTGTGGTAGAATATATATCGATTATCCATATTAACAAATCCTTTTAATGCTTAGTGATGTGTTTGATTTGAATTCACGTCTAAAGGGAAAAAAAAATCCACGTGGTCGGGCCTTCGATCTCATTGCATGGTTGTTCGGTGACATATTGAAGTTTTGGCCAAGGGTTCTGGCTCCATGCTTAATGGCCGACACGGTTGATGAGATATTTAATTTTATTTTTATTTTTAATTTTTGATTTTAGTTTGCATTAATTACTACGTATTACTACGTGATTTGTGTGGTGAAATATTTTTTTTTAAACAAAAATTTTCAGTAAAAATCACATAAAAAAAATTAATTAATCGACATTTTTCAAACCAAGTGTAATTCATTATTACTCAAAAAAATTATCCCATAATAATACCTTGTTATAATTTCTCATTGTTTATAAATATTTTGGCAAGAAGCCATGATTGTGTGGTTGTTGTTGTAAAGGCATCGTCATGTGTGTTGAGTGAAATTAGTTTTCCTAACTTGACACATCAGTGATTTCATGGTCAAAATTCTTTACATTTATGATCCAAATAGTTCCATTTGTTTAATACTTATGTTTATTTTTGTTGTTGATGATAACATGTGAGTTTAAATGATTTTATGATATAATATGTTCATATGTTTTATGTTTTGTTTTATATATATTTGGTATAGTAATAGTAATTACAATTAAGAAGTGAATTATTTATTTAATAAAATATAAATATATTAATTAATGATAAAAAATAAATTTAAAAATTAAAAGAATAATATATAAAATATAGAAAATGTATTTACAATATATGTGAAATTTAGTATAGTTTATGTTTTATTTACAATGTGTTATTATGATATTTATTTATTATTAGTATGGAAGCAACTAATATCTTTAATGCAAATATGCATTAAGCGATGGAGGAAGACCAAGCAACAAACAACTAGTATGACCAAACATGGAATATGAAGTAATATGTTAAATTATCTAGAGGGAAAGTCAACTAGTGAAATCAAATGCCATATATAAGTTGATGTGGCAATTAGAGGTGCCATAATGCCTTTTCGTGACCAATACAAAAGTGTTTTCATGAACACGAAAGATAGTGAAAAGGTGTGAATAATCCGAAAGTGTCAAACAAAGGGTGTACATGATCAGAACCAACATGATCGAAAGTCCCAAAGCCAAGCGATAAAGATTAGAAAAGCCATAAAACGCTATTAAAGAAGGGAGTTTTTCAAAAACTAAAATAGAGGGTCCCCATATTTTGTGTGACAAAACATGAGGGGGTTGTGGCCAGTGATAGGTTCATAATTATATGCCTTGCAAGATAGAAAGAATTAGGAGTCATAAAACGATTTCACCATATTTTGTCCAAGATGTCGAGATAAGCATCCCCGAAGGAGATACCCTCTAGATAGTGTTGAAATTTATGCCATATGTGAATAATTTCATGCTACAAAAGATTACCCTTCCTTGCTATGAATCAAAGTAGTATATCAAGGAGATCATGAAACTTCAAGTTCAAGATATGCAATGGCACCTTAGAAACCATGGCAACATCAACATTGAGGTATGGATCAAAGACCCACACCTCAATTTCCTTATTTTCATAATTATATGTGGAACACTTCTACACCATGTGGCATGGCAGCCTTGGTTTCCTCAACCCCAACAAGTTTAGTAGTAAAGTTGGTGTGGTCCACCTTATGATGGCATGACTACTTCCATTTATCCTGCTTACAATCTGCAAGCTCTTCAACAAAATTTTAACCAACCAAAACAACTCCAATTTACCTGATCTTCAGAACCCTTCACAACCAATCCAAATTCCTACACAACCCATTATGAATCCTAACAACAATAAGATAGTTCAGGATGTTTAAGGAAATGATCCAAAAACCTTCCCTACATATCTTATCACACAAGTGTCATTGTAAGAAATTCAGCTAAGGTTAGGGAGGGTTCTTCACCCAAAATCCTCATGGATCATTAAAGAAAATGAAGAGGATGAAGCTCCTTCCAAGTCTGAATCTGATAAATTATAGCCCCAATATTAGACTAAATTCCAAATTTATTCACAAGCTCAAATAACCACATCAGTTTACTTAGAAGGAACAATTACCATAGTCCAATCAACCTCCTTTTCCTAAGAGTTTGTCATTAGAAAAAAATTATACCCTCTGAATTTGAATTGGTATCTAAACTGAAAATATCTACATTAAAGTATATCTATGACAAGTAATAAAGGAATACCTATTTACACTCAAATGGTTAGGGATCTATTCATTAAAAACCAAAGTAGATGAAAAAGGGAACCCACAACCATTCAAGTTGTAGGGAAATTAGCAACCCTCATGTCCACAGAAGTTGCTATAGAAAAATATATGGACCCTAGGAATCCTATAGTTATAGTCATCATCAACAAAACTCACATTACAAACACCCTAATCAACTTGGGTGTAGCCATAAAAATGATGACACTAGATACTTTGACTCAATTAGGACTTCATAATATCCTCTCTACACACATTGTGTTTGAATTAATTGATTGGTATAAACTCAAACCAGAGGGATTTTTATAATATGTTATTGTCTCACTAAGCTCATGGAAACACCCAACATATTTCTATGTCATATAACCAAATTTTAATTTGGGAGGGAACCCCCCAATCATTGGCAGACCTTGGTTAGCCACAACTAATGCCTTCATCAGCTATAGGTCCAAGAATATGGAAATTAGACATGGCACTAGGACAAAACAAATTTCCTTATACCCGCTTGTTAGACTAGTAGTTGAACTTGAATGCACACCATGGCTTGATGAGGAAAGTGGTGAAATTATTCAACTTGGTTTGACTATTTCACAAGCCATGAGTTTTAAGGAAAATATTGACTGAAATCTGATCAATCATCATCTTACTAACCCATATTTCCCACAATTATATTTTGGGGGGACTCATCATATCGCACTCAACTATCCATTGGTTGTCTCCTTGAATGAGATTTTCAAGAAAACTGCACTAAAGAAGAATTATCCTCTACCTTTTCACTGGCATTCCCTACACATCCAATATTCGAATTGGACATAAAATTGTCAAAAAAATCCCTCAAAAAGTATTAAATATAAATACTTCTTTAGATAGTGAATAAGAAGAACAATTAGTTCAACGTTTAATAATTTTTTCCTGATATCTTTGCATGGGAATATATCGACATGAAAGGCATTTATTTGGATACATGCATCCATCATATTTAAATTCAAAAAGACACCACTCGTGTGAGACATCCACATAGAAGAATGAACCCAACTCTAAGAAAAATAGTAAAGATTGAACTGCATAAACTCTTGAATGTTGGATTTAGTTATTCCATTTTGAACAACAAGTGGGTATCCCCATTAGTGATTATTCTGAGAAAGAATGAAATGGCAAGTTTATGTAGAATATAGGGATTTAATCAAGGCTATTGTAAAATATCATTTCCCCCTACCCTTATTGACTTGGTTTTGGAAACATTAGTTTGAAAGAAACAATCTTCTTTCTTGCATTGCTTCAACAGATACAATTAGATTCAGATTTCCTTGGAACACCATGACAACACAACTTTTACATGTCCATGGTGGACATACACTTACAAGATTCTACCTTTTAATTTTATGCAATGCACCAACCATATTCGAATGATCAATAATTGGTGGTTTTTCTTATTTGTTACATGATTGTATGAAAATATATATGGATGACTTTATTGTGATAGGTGATTCTTTTGATGAAGCTTTAGTCAATCTTGAAAAAGTATTTAAAAGATGTAAGGAGACAAATCTTGCATTAAGTACTGAAAAACGTTTTATGATCATGACTCCAAGAATTTTATTAGGTTATTATGTGTTTTCTACATGAATACATGTAGATCTTGCTAAAGTAGAGGTAATTTTCAAAATTCCACCCCCAACGAATCATAAAGGAGTCCAGGGTTTTATATTCTATTTTGGCTACTACCAATGATTTATGGAAATTTATAGCTCAACCCCTATTTAAATTGTTTACTAAAGAGGTAGAGTTCTACTGGAATAATGAATGTCAAAATGCTTTTAGTATACTGAAGGAAAAACTCTCCTTAACCCTAGTATAGAGAGGTCCAAATTGGGACCTCCCCTTCCAAAATTTGACAGATGCATCAAATTAAACTATAGGAGTTGTGTAGGGTCAAAAGGAAAACATTTTAACTTATGTTCTATTTTATAAGAAATATTTAGCTCCAACTGTATTGAACTATACTATGTTTGAAAAGTAATTCATTGTAGTATTTTATGCAATTAATAAGTTTACGCATTATGTTATCAGATATGAAGCTTTTAATCATACTAGTCAATTTTAGATAGTTTTGTTGCTAAGGAATTTGATATTACCATTGTACATAAACTAGGCAAGGAAAATAAAGTAGCATATTTCCTCTCTTGACTCAATAATGCAAGTAAGAATATTCCTATTGGTGACAATTTTCTAGACAAGAATTTATTTTCCATATCTACTAACTCGGCATGGTTCACAAACATAGCTAATTATCTTGCTACAGTAAAGCTACGATCTCATTTTTCAGCAAAGGAAAAGAAAATGGTTGTTAAAATGAGTGCTTCATACTCTTGGACTAAAGGAGATCTATTTCATAGTGCTCCTTACATGATTATTCACAAGTTTGTAAGGAGGGATGACATGTTTGACATATTGAAGACATGCCACAATGAGCCTTGTACTGGACATTTTTTAGACAAGAGAACAACCCACAAAGTCCTTCATTCTAGCTACTATTAGCCCACCCTCTTTCAAGATGCAAAGAAGTATGTATAGGGCTAGAATAATTACTAAAGGATGGGTCACCTGGTTCCAAGAGATGAAAGGCCACTTCGATGACAATTTCTTATAGGCCCCTTTGAAAAATGTTCCTTGGACTTTGTTGGGTCAATCAATCCTCCATCAAAGTGTAAGAAGTACATTTTAGTATGCGCTAATTAAGCCACAAAATGAGTAGAGGCAAATGATTTTTTAGAGTAATAGAAAAGTTAGTGGTGGATTTCTTGTTTAAGGATATTATCATTCACTTTGAGTTATTGAGAGAAATTATAACTGACCAAGGGACTCAATTAAAATATAAATTGGTACAGACAATTACTCAAAAGTATCACATTAAGCACAAGAAATATTCTCCAAATCACTCCTAGGATAATGGGCATGTTATTCAAGAAACAAACCTTTACAAGGAATTCTGATAAAGATAGTATAGCTACACAAGAAATATTGGGTAGAAAGGCTTCTAGAAGTCTTATGGGCTTATAGGACAACCTAGAGGAGCACAACTAGATTTTCCCTATACGATTTGGTGCATAGGAAACAAGTTTTTCCCCACATATAATTTCATATTTAAACCTTTAGAATGGAAATAAAATTGGGGATGGATTGTTCAACTTAATGAGTTAGATGAGATATGTCAAGAAGCATATCGATCTGATCCAATAATAGAGAGAAAAAATGACATGATAAATTCATTAGGAAGAAATAATTCAACGAAGGTGACTAGAAAATTTTGTTCGACTCTGGGTTCAAGGAATTTAAAGGGAAAGTTTACACCCAATGGCTTGGTCCCTGTGAAATTGAAACTATATTCAACAATGGTTCTATCAAAATTTGTACTATAGATGATGAGAGAGTCTCCTTCTTGGTTAATAGGAACCAACACAAGTTGTATCAAAAGCCAAAATTTAAGGGGGGTTTGTTAGGGATATCATGGAGCAAACTTAATTACAAATGATAGGCAATAGGACTTCCCTATTGAAGAAAGTGTAACTAGGTTCGGTCTTCATAAATATGAAATGTACTTTTGATCCTTTTATTTTGTAAAAGAAAGAAAAATTATTATTATTATTATTATTGAGTTTGAGTTTCTTTCCTGAGAATTTTTTTTTATAGGTGAAGCACTAATTTAAAGTGCTTCTTGGATTGCCCTAGGTCAAGAAGTCAAATAAGGACATTATCATAATATGAAGACCCCATGGGGCATCTTGTAAATTGTAAAAATAATTATTTTTTTATTTTGTTGAACCTTCCAAGACCAAGTCGGTCTGCCAAACTATCAAGTCGACCTAGAAGCTAGAATTTATACCCTTGGAAGACCTATATATAGGAGGTAGTTCAACCTCATTTTGGCACATTCATTCCTATCTCTCATGTGAAGAAAGAAGCAAAAATGGGCAAGCGAAGAAGGAAGAAGAAGGAGAAGAAGTGTTTTGGGTTCCTCTCTGGGTTCCTCTCTCTCTCTTTCTCTCCACACGTGTGAAGAAGAGAGCTAAAACTCTGCAACTTTTCACTAGGATTTCTGCTACCGGGCTAGGGTTTCATTGTGAGGATTGATCTGGTGAAAAATAGTTGAAGGAAGGACCAACAAAGTCCCCTTTTATATCTAGAATAAAAATTAGGTTAAGCGAGGAAGCTGGAGGCAAAGAAGAAGTAGTTCTAGTCCACACGTGCGAAGTAGCCGCTGCTGTCAGGGAGACAAAGTTGCAGATCTATAGTTAGGGCTGAAAATCTATAGTTGGAGGTAAAATTAGTGTTGCCAAAAGAAATTCTACTGGGTTTGGAAGGTAGTGAAGCAAGCACATTGTTGAGAAGGTGATCTTGGTCTTGGAAGGGCTTCAGTGTTGGTCAAGGGTCTTGGTATTCGTCAATAAAGAATCTATAAGAAGAGATTGAAGGGTTTTCCTCTCAAGAGGAGAGGTTTTTCCCTAGCTTGGAGCCTACATATTGTGTACTTGTATCTTGTTGATCTTCTTGTTTTGGTGTTGTTTGATGATTGAAGAACACACTGTAATAATAATAAGAAGAAGATAATCCTAATAAGTAAAAATACATCACAAGAAGTTATCATAGTTAGAATAATCATTAATGTCATCTTGCCTTAGATTCTTCAACATGAAATGAGAGCTATGGTTCGAACAAGGCGTGAAGAAGGTCCACTCTATTATGAAGAAGCTTGAAAATAATTGTTCATCAATAGCAAGTCTCATCAAGAAAAGTTTCAAGGTAGTATGGAATAGTCTCTTCTCTTCCAAAGATCTCAAAACTTCAAAGACTAAAGGATTGTTCTCATCCCTCACCAGAACATTTCAAGATGAAAATATATGGGTGATAGATAGTGGAGCTTCAAGACACATGACTAGACATCACAAGCAACATAAAACGCTATCTAAAGGGAAGTCCTCATACTCTGTGGAGATTGGTTACAGCAAGAGCTATCTGGTAAAAGGCATTGGATCTACATCAATTGAGCTAAAAGGAGGACGTAAAATTCATCTCAACAACATTCTATATGTTCCAAGTTTGTGAAAACATCTTATTTATGTTTCATCATTAGAATAAAAAGGAGATAGATTTGATTTTATAGATGGTAAAGTAGTGGTTTGGGCTAAATATTCTAGGATTGAAAAATCTAGAACCATTGGAGTTCAAGAAGGAAGACTCTAAAAACTCTCATCTCCTCTAAATCAATCACTCGTCTACATTGAGATAAGCCCATGTGAACTTTAGCATAGAATATTATGCCATGTTCATTACCAGATCTTGCCAACCCTAAAATCCCTTGTAAATGGGATACCAAATCTCAAAGAAGACCATGAAGGAGTCTGCAAAGGTTGTGCTCTGGGAAGCAAAGAAACCATTTGCAAATAAGTACATCTAGAGCTCAAGAGATTCTAGATCTCATCCACTCTGATGTATGTGGTCCCATGTATAAATCACTTCGAGGTCATTTATATTATGTTACTTTCATTTATGATCATTCAAGGAAAACTTTGGTTTATTTACTTAAATCCAAGGATGAAGTATTCATAAAATTTCAAGAATTTAAGGCAGAGATAGAAAATCTTACAGAAATAAAGATAAAGATACTAAGGTCAGACAATAGAGGAAAATGTACTTCCAAATAACTCATTACCTTCCATAAGGAGGTTATGATTAAGAGGGATCTTATAGTTCCATACAATCCTAAGAAAAATGGAGTAGTTGAACCAAAGAATAGAGCTATAGAAGAAAGTGTTAAGGATATGCTACATGATCATGATCTACTGAAATTCCTATGGGGAGAAGCAAAGAAGACTAAATATACATTCAAAATATAAGTCCTCACAGGTCACTTGGAAATATAACTCCAGAAGAAGTCTTCATTGGGAAGAAACCAAATATTGATCATCTCCAGATATTTAGGTGTCCTTTATATATTCACATTCCCAAGGACAATAGAAAGAAACTGGATCCTGCAAACAATAAATGAATATTTGTTGGATATAGAAACTCCTCCAAGGCTTATAGGGTCTACATAAAGTAAGGAAATAAAATAGAAGTAAGAAGAGATGTAATTTTTTGTGAGAGCACTGCCTTCAAGAAATCCAAAGATCTCCCATCTGATTCAAATGAGGAGGATTTTCCTATGTTTGAGGAAGAAGTTAATAAGGAAGAAGAAGTCTCTCATCATGAAGAAGAAGGTCTCAATGAACCAATCTCTCTCCCTAAAATAAGAAAGAGACCTAACTAGTTAACTTCTACACTTCAAGAAGCAAAAGGTCACACCGCAAGAGGAAGATTCAGGGAGAGCAAGAAACAAAAAAGATACTCAGGATATGTAGCATACATGTTGAATCTCATTGAAGATGAACCTTCAACTTTTGAAAAATCAACCAAACACAAAGAATGTAAGAACCCAATGAATGAGGAATACCAATATATTATGAAGAATGGAGTCTGGGAAATTGTCCCAAGATAGAAAAACAAATCAGTGGTAACCTCTAAGTGACTGTATAAGATCAAGCATGTTGCAAGTGGAAGCATAGATAAATTCAAGGATAGATTCATGGCTTGAGGCTTCTCTCATGAAGAAGGAATTGATTATGAAGAGACATTTTCTCCCACATCAAGGTATACCATGATCTGATATCTGATATCTCTGGCAACATCAATGGGATGGAAGGTACATCAAATGGATGTCAAAACAACATTCTTGAATGGTACCATGAACGAAGAAGTCTAGATAGAGCAACCATTGGGATTCGAACTAAAGGATAGAGAAACTCATGTTTTCATATTAAAGAAGGCACTTTAGGGCCTCGATCAAGCTCCTAGGGCATGGTATGCTAGAACGGATTTATACTTGCAAAGGTTGGGTTTTAGGAAAAGCACAACAGATCCCAATCTCTACATCAAAGTAGAGAATTATGAACATGACATAATTGTTCTATATGTAGATGATCTTCTATTAACTGGTAATGAAGAAAGAATTCAAGAGCGTAAGAAGATGTTGGAAGCCGAATTCGATATGAAGGATCTAGGACTTATGCATTATTATATGGGACTAGAAGTCTGGCAGGAACAAAATGAAATCTTCCTGGGACAAGTAAAGTATGTGATTGGGCTATTGAAAATGTTTGATGTGATGGAATGCAAGCCCATGACAACTCTGATGATCACAAACTTGAAAATGTTAATGCTTTATGAATCCAATCTAGTGGATCCTACTAAGTACATACAGCTAATTGGATCCCTGATGTATCTTGTGAATACTCGACTAGACATATGTTTTTTAGTAAATGTTCTCAGTAAATTTCAAATCGAACCTAGACATGTTCATTGGATAGCTGCCAAGTATTTACTGAGATATCGGCAGGGAACTGTCCACTACTGCCTGAAGTATGAAAAAGGAAAAGATGATCATCTAGAATGATTTACTGATTCTGATTGGGAAGGAAACAAGAAAGATGGAAGAAGAACTACAAGAGGATGTTTTAGCCTAGGATCCTCCATGGTCTCTTGGATGAGCAGAAAGAAAGATACAATAGCTTTAAGTAGTGTTGAGGCCAAGTAAATTGCAACCTATAAAGTAAGAGGGGAAGCGGTTTGGTTAAGGAAGATGTTATGTGATCTATTTGTAGGACTGTTGGAGCCTACCATAATACATTGTGATAGTACCAGTTGTATAAGACTATCTGAGGACCCAATATTTCATGGAAAGACAAAGAACATAAACAAAAAGTACCACTACATTCGAAAGTTGTACAATATGGTGTAGTGAAGCTGGAATATATCCTCACCAATGATCAAACTGCTGATATTTTGAAATTATATCTTCCCAATAAGAAGCTCGTGTATTTTAGAAACAAGCTTGGATTGGTTGACCTATCTTGCCTAGTTGAGAGGGAGAGATAGACACATCATTCTTGTCTTCATTTTGGAAGAAAGAATGGAGGATTGAGTAATAATCTGGCATCTGATTCTCTTTGAGGATGTAGTAGGGAATCCAAGATAAGAGTAGGCAAGAGTACCAATATTCTTTGAGGGATGGGGACCCAAGATAAGAATAGTCCTAGAAGGTCACACTCGGTGAACACCCGAGTGGGTATGTACCTTGAGAGACAATGATGAAGGTGTTTATAATCATTGGTCTTACGAACATTGTGCTCTGATCTACTGAGAGATAGAGTTGTTAGTCAAGGCCTTTCTAAGTGACAATGTTGGTTATAATGATGCTATACAGATGGATTACTAGTCCAACTCTTCTTATGAGATCTCTTTAGTATTGAGGATAGCCATGTACCATTTATGAATACCTACCTAGTTAAGAGGGAGTGTTGAAGAAAGTGTAACTAGGTTCGGTCTTCATAAATATGAAATGTACTTTCGATTCTTATATTTTGTAAAAGAAAAAAATGATTATTGATATTATTATTGAGCTTGGGTTTCTTGCCCAAGAAATTTGTTTTATAGGTCAAGCACTAATTGAAAGTGCTTCTAGGATTTTTCTAGGTCAAGAAGTCAAATAAGGATATTTTCATAATATGAAGGCCCCATCAGGCATCTTGTAAATTGTAAAAATAATTATTTTTATATTTTACTAAGACTTCCAAGACCAAGTCAACCTTCCAACCTGTTAAGTTGGCATAGAAGTTGGAATTCGTACCCCTGGAAGACATATATATAGGAGACAGTTCGACCTCAGTTGGGCACATTATTTCCTCTCTCTCTCTCATGTGAAGGAGAAGCAGAAAAGGGCAAGAGAAGAAGGTAGAAGGAGAAGAATTGTTTTGGGTTCCTCTCTCTCTCTTTCTCTCCACATGTGCGAAGAAGAGGGCTAAAATTTTGAAACTTTTTGCTAGGGTTTCTATTGTCAAGCCAGGGTTTCATTGTTAGGGTTCGATCTGGTTAAAAAGAGCTAAAGGAAGGGCCAACAAAGTCCTCTTCTAGATCCAAAATAAAAATTAGGTCAAGCGAGGCATCTGGAGGAAAAGAATAAGCAATTCTATTGCACACGTGTGAAGTAGCAGTTGTTGTTGGGAGCTTGAAGTTATAGATATGCAGTTAGGGCCGAAAATATGTGGCTGGAGGTCAAAGTAGGGCTACCGAAAGATATTTTGTGGGGTTTGGAAAGCAGTGAAGCAAGAACATTCTTGAGAATTTAATCTTGGTCTTGGAAGGTCTTAAGTGTTGGTCAAGGGTCGTGGTATTTGTCAATAAAGAATCTATAAGAAGAGATTGAAGGGTTTTCCTCTCAAGAGGAGAGATTTTGCCTTGTCTGGGATCCTACATCTTGTGTACTTGTATCTTGTTGATCTTCTTGTCTTGGTAGTTGTTTAATAATTGAAGAACACACTATAATAAGAAGAAGAAGAAGATAATCCTAATAAGTAAAAGGACAACACAAGCAGTTATCATAGTTGGAAGAATCATTAATGTCATCTTGCCTTAGATTTTTCAACATTCCCCACATCCTTCCTCTTCCTAGATTTCTTCAATTTTTAATAAGAATAGGAATAGGGAATAAAAATAAATAAAATAGGAAAAAGTAAAGAAAAATAATTCTCAGTTGTGAAAATCATGATTTCTTGTGCAAATGAGCTAGAACCTCACTTTAGAACCATATTTTTGCTTATGAGGTTCCCAAAAAAATGTAGTTGTGGTGGTAAATTCTTCACAAATTCTTCAACCATTTTTATGGTTCTTGCACTAGATGATGGGGGAATTTACTAAGGCCTCCCTTCTAATAATGTTAACCCCATGAACTCCAACTCCTTATCTGGGTTCATAGATCAAAGAGTGTAACAATTCCTTGGTACTTGTATACCTTAATGACAAGTTCGCTCACTAAAAACGATGGGGTTGCATCAATGTCCTCTGATTATTAAATCATGCAAGACACCCTACTTTAGCACATTTATTTGTGCTTGACAAGATGCATTGGAATTACCTTGATACTCACTAACATTATTGGTGACTTATCTCACATTTGTTAATGTCTTTCATCAATGGTCGATAATCCAACAATTCCTCTCTGTGTTTGACATCAGAAAATCTATTGAAATGGGGAGGAATGTATAGATAACGGAAGGGAAAGGATGAATACTTTTGTAGTAATTCAACCAGAGTAAACATTCAGCCATTTAGTTTATCAATTCTTGTAGCATCTTCTTCTTGTTCATGTTCTAGTAGCATTTTATTTTCAAATTATTTGAGGTTCTAGTGATTGGTTGAGTTATTATTTACTAAATAAAGAGTACAGAGATCCTTCAGAATTCAGTTGTAACATTAAAATAATATGGATTTAGAGTATACAAGACTACTACTAAACCTTTATGTACAAAGGCTCAAAATAGATTTCATGTTCCAGCTAACGATAATAGGTTTTTCTTCAAATTTTATATTTCTAATCACATAATCGTAAAACCATTTAAAAAAGGCATTGTACTGGATAGCGTTCATCCATGTCTCGCATGAGATGTATAGTCCCTAGAT
Source organism: Pinus taeda (assembly GCA_000404065.3). Taxonomy (NCBI): domain Eukaryota; kingdom Viridiplantae; phylum Streptophyta; class Pinopsida; order Pinales; family Pinaceae; genus Pinus; species Pinus taeda. The sequence continues at coordinate 32,532 of APFE031253008.1, read as the reverse complement.
GGTAAGGTGAAATTAGGTGATCGAAACCTAGGTAAGGCATTAGATTTATTTTGTTCATTTAAATGAAGAAGTGTAACACTAATGAAATACATTGGATTAAAGCACATTAATTCCTGACCGTATCACCCACCATATACATATGTTGAATTCTTGTTGGATGGATTTTCCATGCTTGAATTTGAAATATTATCAAAGCATCCACCTTTATTTTTAAAAACCATCATCATTACCCAAACTATCATATCCTAGTTACCAGATTATGACAATTTAGTCATTATGATCATGATTTATTTATCAATCCATGTTTAAAATTCATATGCCCTGCATGATAATCCCTCCACTATAATCGAAGTTCATATTGATATTCACACCCTGCATCTCGCGACCACAAGAATCCATGAGAAACGTAGGAAGAGTCGAACCGAATGGAGTTGAGATATTGGAACCACATACAAAATGCATGAAGAAGATAGAAAAAGTGGGATGGTTGCCCTAGTTTTTAAATTTCATTGGACTTAATTTGAGGGTTACTCAGGAATTTGCATTGGTATTTAATGGAAATGAAGCCATAAATGGGGATTTGGGATTCACATTTTCTTAACACTCTATCATGTAAGAAACTGAGCTCCCAAAAGGAAGTGAGCGATGGTCCAAAAACAAGTTTATTGACCAAGCAAGTTGGGAACCATTATTGAAGTTGGCCAACATGAAACCTAACTAGTTTCACACTATCTCAATGCATTTGTTAAATAAAGGATACTAGAACATTTGATGATATTACAAAGGTATATTACATGTGAAAATCATTTAAACCTAACCTTCCTATACCACATTAGACTTATGCCATATTTTAAGGGACAATACATGAATTTTCGTTTCTTCTTGTGGAATTATCTAACCAAGATGGTACCAATTTCATAGAGGAAGGTCTACACTAGAGCAATGGAGCAAAATGTATGCAATAATGACCTTGTAAATGTTTTAGTTTAGGATTATTTGAGGAAGAAGAGTGATACCTATGAATATTTTTTAGTTTGAAGCCAATTTGGAAAGCCTCAAAAACAATAAGAGGCAGCAAAGAAACTATAGATTTTAACCCTGTATAGAAATTACTTGCATACGAATTCTGGATCTCCATATTTTTCCGTATCATCTCCTCCGTCAGCAAGGATGAGACTATTTCATCAATCTGCAAGGCAGTTGTATTGCTACCTATTGCAATAACCAAACTATCCCACGATTCTGGTAGAGAACACAATAAACTGATGCAATTATCTTCATCTGAAATTTTAATATCAACAGATAATAACTGACTTACCACAATATTAAATGCGTTCAGATGCTCTTTCACTGAGTCTCCATATTTCATCCTCGGGTTATACAACTTTTTCCATAGGAACAGTTTATTCACCAGAGAATTAGATTGGTACAAGGTCCCTAACTTTTCCCACAAAGCCTTCGTCGTAGCTTCTCCTGATACATTCAGCAATACTGAATCTAAGACACACAATCATATTGTGCTCTTTGCCTTCTGATCCAACTTCTTCCATTCTTCATCGGACACTCCTTTTGGTTTTTGTACCTGAATTTACCATGATCCATTAATCTTTATCCACCAATAGATCCTCCATATTGAGTTTCCATAACTCAAAACTCTTACCATTAAATTTCTCAATCTCTATCTTTCCACTGCTTGCCATCTTCTTTCACCACCAAAATCGATCTCGTAGATCTCCCACTGAACAGGGTCTACCACAGGCCCAAGCAAAACCCTCAGCAACAAAGGCATTCCCCTTGAAGCCAAAACAACTATGATACCAAATGTAGTTTTAACCCTATATAGAAATTACCTGCATACGAATTCTAAAACACATAAAATAAACAATGCGAGAGCATAACACATAAAACACATATACACAGATATTTTCCCTTGGATCCCAAAACCGAGACTGCCAGCTTGATTTTTCATTATGTTCCTTTCAATGTTACAATACATATTTATACATGCCAAAGCATCCAATACCATGGACTGAAAACCATCGCATCCAAAACCATGTGTGAAAATCATGCACAAAACCACTGTAGGTCCACCCAACCTAATATAGGGTCCAAAAACAAAAAAAATTAGGGCGCTTCCCCGGACCCCATAGAGGGGGGTTACCTACACCCCTCAAACCCCCTGTGACCCCCCATTATGCAATCGGCGCAATGAAAGGGGGGGGGCTCCACCCCCCTTCTAACCCCCCAGTTAACTACGTGGGCTAGTTTTGGAAAGAATATAACACAACCCAATAGAAACTAGAGGAAAGAGATATTGGAGGAATCATGGAGAGAGCTAGAAACAAGGACATATGAGGCCAATCCTAAAGAAATTGATGAAGAAGTCTAACATGAAAGATCCACAACATGGAATATAAGGGAGTTGAGAGAACACCCACTCAATTAATAATGACAAGAATTCAAATATGCATGTTTGTTGAGGGATCAAGCCTAGTACCGAAGGTGCTTGAGGAAAAGGTAATAATTCAAAACCCTCTAAAGGAAAGTGTTCCAAGTTTTTTGTTGAGGTTTTCGCATGTGAGAAGTTGGAGGAATTTAACACATAGAATACCCATTTAGACAGTGTGTATGCAACAAGTATGTCACTTGATGCTCACAACATAGTGGAGACTAGTAAGGATATTTGTAAGTTGAAGCAGAAAATTCAAGAAATGAAATTCTTGGAAGGATTTCTTAACAACATAAATGTGCTATTAAAATATTCTGATAGTAGCTTTTAGGAGGAAATATATCTATTGAAAAAGGAAATAAAAGAGCATTTAAGAAGGCTCATAAGTGGCACCAAATGACTAAAAATATAGCAGGAGAAATTGGAAACTCCAGGCCAAGTTGGAAAATTTTAAAGTTGATACTTTGCCCAAAGTGACTGACCAAGTTTGACACAAGTTGTACCAGGGGGACTCAACAAGTTTTTGGAACTAAGTTTTGTCTACGGATGTTTCAATTTTATATGTAGACATGTAGATCCTCAAGCATGGGGGAGATGTAAGGTCCTTATTTTGACATCTTTGGCATAGTCTACACGATCTCATTTTACTTATTTACCTTGTCTTTTACCCCTCATTTACTACATAGTGATACTTATTCTACCTTTTTTCCCCTCAAATACATTTTTAGTACAAAGGTAACTATTTTAGCCTAAGTGTTGTGTTTTTTTTTTTTAATGAACAATACATGTGCAAACTACTTAAGTTGATGAAGTTACTCTATTTCTATAGAACATAGAATAGGTCTTGTAACTACCTCAACGAACAAACTAGTTTCGAAGCCTTATAGCCAATTTGGGTTCATGGGTTTTTTCAAGCAAAGTTATGGAAAACACTATCCAATTCTATTAAGGTTCGAGAAATAAAGACATTGTTCCTTGTCAAATTTTTATCTATTCCTGTAGCATGCGATGACATTACAAGTTCAAACCCTTGGTCATGAAATTGCAACAAGTGCCTAAATTGGCACTTTATTTCATTGGTTTCTTCATTCAATATTTGATACTATATTTTCATGTTCATATTTAATAATTTCTACAAGGCTCGATTTGTATTTACTATAAAATGTAATTATATAAGGTTGTTGTGCCAAGAGAAACAGGAGGCCATATAATGAAAAGTTATTATTTTTTATACTTTGATACTCTATACCATGTTCTATTATGAAATACAATATCATTTTATGTTCATTTACTTCTTGAGTTTCTAAATTGTGAGTGTGCTATAGACAAACTTCTGAGAGAAGGTAGGGCCCACTTCATCTCAAAAGTAGCACCATAATTTGTGTATTTTGTGTGATAACTAAGTTCAATTTGTTTTTCATATTTTTATTACCATAGAGTTTGATTATTTTCTACAAGTGAGGTGATACGGATTTATGAATTATCTAGAATATCTAATATTTTCTTTAGTTGATGTTAGCATAATTGCATGAAATACCATGTAAAAAACATATGTTAAAATACTTAAAGAAGAAACAACATAAAGGATATCATAATACAATGCACACAAAAGTTTGATAATGGAGTTTGTCCAATGTGTACTACGTCTCTGGGCCTTGCTTCAATAGTGGGGAGGTCACTTCATTCATATCATAAAAAAGAAAGGAAAGTACATGAAAAAACACATCGTTATACCCCCATTCCTTGGAGTGAATTCAAATTAGACTATTCGAATGACAACAATCATAGCACCAATAGGTTTTTCTCCTCCTCTTGAGACTTTTGACTGTAAATATGACCCACTTCTGAAAGGTGCATTGTTGTCTCAAACTTTGTGCCTAGAAATTAATGATTAACGTGGGTTTATTCCATGACCCTAAAATATTCTACTCATATGCAAAAACAGACTACACCATTTCGATCCTTGTGAAATTCTGGTTAAAATGAGTATAAAGTTGGCCACATTCCACCACTAGAAAATATGGCCCCATAGGGAATCTTTTAGATTCCTCACATCATCAAAAAGGAATTTTCTTTCTCTTGAAAAACATGTTGCAAGGTTCTGACTACTAGTCCCAGCACGTCAGGGTCATGCCACTTTTTCATGGTTCCTTGGCTTGTGTTTCCACACCAGTTTGTGTTTTGGCATTTGAGCTCACAGATTCACCTATCATCCATCAACTTAATGGTTGGATTTTAAATCATTTCAAAATTGTCAATTTTTCCAATTGTTCGCCCACCACACTAAGCCATTGGTTTAGCAAGTGGGTGGAGTTAAAAACCCCATGGCACACCCGGTGGTGATTTATTTTATTATAACCGACACATAACCCACATACTGCCAGTTTTTAAAATGTCGCCAAATGATTGGTTATATGGAAGTAACCATAACCATTAAATAATGAACATTGTTCATCGAAATGATAAATATGACCACCAAATTTAACACTGACTATAACCACTATATGTAACTATTACAATGTGAATGCCAAAAAAGTTGAATCACCAATTATTAGCATAATTCTTGGAATGACATTTACTCCGTCGCATGAATGCCAAAACAACATTGGTGTGAATTTTTACTAACAGTCAAGTCATGGTTATATTTAATAGTTGGTTAACTATTGGCATGGTCAGTGGGTTGGCCACATGACGCCGGTTCAAATATAGTTAGTTGTTGAACTACCGCCCATATAATTTAAATTGTATGTGCTATTTGGTTAGTCAGTTGTTAATTGGAGCGGACCGTAACCAAATATCAAACATTTGTTGTTTATAACTATGCCATTGATTAAAAAACCAATGCTAATTTTAAAACTTGATCACTGCTGAAATGATCATTTAAACTTGAAACCCATCAAACACTTATTGCCAAATTTAAGTCAATCAAGGGCCAATTTGGCCGCCCACAGTGTGCCACATGGCGCCATTTGGTTTTCCCTCATGGCCCCATCCCATTGGGCCAATGAAATGCCCAGCCATTTTAATCATTGTCAAATGTCATCATTGTGCACTACAACATCATGACCATATTTATTGACATGGATTTATGGTGGTGCCACATGGCACACCCTGCAGTGTCGTGTGGCACTTCTTTATTGGTCCAATTGAGGAACCAAAGGTGCCAAAAATAGGTGACACATGGCACACTCTCGGGATACCATGTTACACTGCTAACGTTTCCCTGTTTGACTTTGACTTTAGCCACTTTGACCAAAACATTTGACTAGCCATAACTTCCTCATATGAATTCTGATTGAGGTGGCATCTACATCATTGAAATCAGGATGATGAGCTCTTCAACATGGTCTTGGTTTCATAGCAATCCAAGGAATTTTATTTTGGCCATTAGGGATCTACCTGAATAAATGAAGGAATGAATGAAATAATAATTTAAACAAAAACATAGGGATACAATGATACATAACTTCAATTAATAATAAACAGCAAGTGCCAAAAATTGTTTACATGCAAAATGAAAGAAAACTAGATAGGGCAATGGTATCTTATCTCTGAGAAGAGATGTAATGTCTACATGCCTTCTAAAATGTGTTACGATGAGGCCCTAAGTCATTTTTATCATGAACAAATAATGAGAAACCTGAAATGTCCAAAAATTGACCTAAGGAAATGAAGCACCAAAAGCTTATGGGCCTCGATGGAGTTAATTGGAATGTCAACTTCTCAAGGTCATACTTTTGTCATATGATCTCCATTTGATGTGCATGATATCCTATTAGAAAGGCTTATTTGAGGACAACAAATTTCAAATAAAAATGTATTTTGTCGCTAACATTTCCCTTTTCCTCGAAAAACATTGTTTGGGGCCTCAAAATGGCTGTGAAAGTTCAGGACCCAAAAATTGCTAAAAATGGAAACTACCAAAATAGGACATTGATTGAAAACAATGTTGTTGGACCAAGTGGAATATGTTACACAAAAAATTGTCACCATGACTTTCTACAGTTTGTGTGAGTCCATCACCACTCATACATACCTCCTTTGCAAGTCTTAAGCCTCAACTCTTCATGTCAAGCCTTGAAAATGGGAGAAAGACGTTAAAAATATCTCAAATCCTGGTTTCGCACTTTCTCCTAGCATTGCCTGTGGTACCACACCCAATGGTCATGTCCCCTGTGAACCTGACCGCTCTGTCTATTAAGTGATGGGTGCGAACCCCTGTAAAAGTTAAAAAGGTGCGAGTTCACTCTTAAAAATTCACCTTGGGTCACTTCTAGACGCTTCTAAAAGGAATATTACGCTGGCAAGTCCGCTCCACCTTAGTTCATCCATTCCATAACTAAGGGAGCTAACTCCATGATATGAGGTGCTTATCCCATTGAAGGAGGAACTTATCCCTTCAATGGTGGACCTGCAACTTCCTCCATTTGCACTATAAGTTCAAGCATTGGGCTAGTTGTAGGAGAGGTTGAAAGCTGAAGATTCTTGAGGATAAATGCTGCTAGAAATTAGACTTCCTTTTTGAGCTTGTGACAGGAGAGATCACATACCTTTGATTTCATTTGGGAAGCGAGTGAGGCTTGTCAAAGTAGAGGAGATTCTTGCTGGACCCTGGAAAGAGCTAGTGCAACATCAAGGCAAAGGTTGTAAGGTTCTTTTATTCATAAAGTTAATACAATCAAGTTTATTTTTCTCAATGAACTGTCTCTAATGGTTTATTTTATGAGCTCCTTGATCTTCATAATGAACATGTTTTATTATATTATCCATGCAGGTGTTCTTTGATGTGTGTTTGTTTGTGTATGGAGGTTATTAGAAGGGAACTACTTGAAGCAGTTGGAACAAAGCTGCCACAAACAAGCATTGGACCGAGGTAGGGTCTATTACACCTCTTAGTTTTCATTTATGAATTGAAACATGTTTAGAGAAAATCAGATTTGCTTGTGCTGCTTGTTGCTAGATATCATTTGATACTAGGGAGATCGGTCTTGTCCGCAAGAATGATTTATCCGGCCAACAAATTGGCGACTCCACTGGGGACTGGTTTCGGTTTTTAATTTGTCTTTGCTTTGACTTGAGAAACTTGAGTTTTGGTTTCTGATTTTTCCTTGATGTGTGTGGGATTGGGTACTTGTTAGATCCTGGTTTGATTTTTATTTTTTCGGATTTTTGGAAGAGGACCGCACCTTCTGCGTTAGGTACAGTGCGGACCTGTCTGCACTGTTATAGTGTCCCACAAAGCGGTACCGCACCTGGTTCTACTGGGAGCCTGTGGACCCTGTCAAAAGTTTGAAAAAACTAAGATCCTTCCGCCCAGTTAGGTTTAGTTTTTGTCCATAGCTGTTAGTTTATGCCCAAATCTGCACTTGTCTTGACAAAAGTTCCTTATGAGTTAGTTTTCATTGGCATTCTCGTTTGAAGTGATTTTCTAGAAGTTTTGCCTGTTGGATTGATTTTTGCTTGGTCTTCATAATAGCTCAGATATCAGAAGCCTTAGAGCCTTATATCACCCTGGTATCTCTGGTCTTCTTGCGGAGTTTGACTAGTTTATGAAATCTATCCTTGAAGAGAGCTAGATCCCATTTTTCTCTTTTGCAAAACTTTGATTAAACTTGATTGAAAGTTTTGAATTTCATTTTTTATTAAAACATAATTGGGTGTTTTTTATTAGTTTGTTGATCTGAACAAATTGATCCTTAGTTAGCTAAAAGACTAAGTTAAGCATCCTCAAAAACATTTCAAGTTTCTTTTCAATCCATTTTGTTTAGATCTCAAGATTAGATTATAATTTTGAGTATTTCATATAAATTATAGAAGCTTGTTGAAAATTTTGTTTTCAATAGTTTTTAGAGTTTTTCTAGAAATCTTAAAAGCTCTCTTAAAATAATTGTTTGTCTTTGTAGTTTGTGATTGTTGAAAAGAAAAGGGATTTTCCATGAGCGTGATTAGTAGTCTCATTTTTGAAGTTCTTTGAAAAAGACAAAAAGTTTTTCTTTTCAGTTGCATGTTAAGAGAGATTTGATTTTCAAAGCATTGCATTTTCAACTCTTCCTTAGCTAGAAATTCATTGAAAAGAAAAGGAATTGTT
>APFE031252995.1:66287-77636 GCA_000404065.3 Pinus taeda | reverse complement strand
AAGAGTTATTTTTGCTGACAAAACTAACCTCCCTAGGAGTCTAAGACTCTCTAGTGACAAACAAAACAAGTAAGAGCAATCCTTCTCTAAATATTCATTATCCTATGAGAAACCAAGTGTTTTTCGATCTTACCTTAGGTCCAACGCTTGTTGTAGCAGCCTAGCTTCGTTGATCCAGATAAGCTCCTCCTTCACCTTGAAACCTGCATACACTAACAATCAAACGATTACATAACACCTGAATATTCCATAAAACAAAGCATATTCAACATATAGACCAAGGAGTATATGAAACAATTCATTAACAACAAATCATTGAGAAGAATGGACTTATTTGTATTAAGAAAACAAAAAAGAAACCATTACAACCTGAGCCGTGGTGTTGTGCAAGTTCCTCCCAGGGTCCAACAAGAGTTTTCCTCTACTTTGACAAGCTCACCCACTTCCAAATGAAACAAGAAAGGATGGAATCTCTCCTCACAAGCTTACAAGGAAGTCCTAATTCCAGCAACATCTACCCTTTGGAATATTCAGCTTTCAACCTCCCTCCTCTGGCCCAAGGCCTGTATTTATAGTATTCTAGAGGAAGTTATTCAGTTCCAACATCAATGGGATACTCCCTCTTTTGGATGGGGTAGATCCTCTCTTGATGGGATAAGTTCCTCTATCATAGGGATGCAGGAACCATCTGGAGGCGCTCAATACACGTCAAAAACTCTTCTAGAAGGCTCTAGAAGTGACCACAAGTAACTTTTTTAAGATGAAACTCGCGCCTTTTGACCTTTACAGGGGTACGCACCCATCCTTTGGCTTACAAAGTGTACAAGTACGCAGGTACAATGAGTTTGGGATGCGTACACACAGGCAAGGTAGAGAGAACCTGCGTACCCAGAGATAAACATGTTTTTAGTGACTTTCTCTCTTTTTTGAAGTTTGACATGAAGAGCAGAGGTAGTAGGCTTGACAAGGAGGATAATATGACTATTGATGGAGCCATATTAACTACAGATAGTCATGGTGACAAATTTCAGTGTAACAATTTCCATCAAACTTCATCTATTGTAGGATTTTGCTGCAAAGTAGACTACTTGATGAACCAGCTAAGTGCTCTCTCTCTCAGAGCTATGAAATGGAATGAGTTTAGCGGCATCTAAAGTCTGATGAGTTCTCTAGATCTCCTCACACAAGTACCAATGTTGCTCAACATCCTCATTCCCTCTTCCAGAGAACTCAAGATACCAAGTGAAAGATCCTTCCATGTTTCCAGCCATCCATGGTTGAATCAATGAGGTAAGTATGAACCCCTGCGATCCAGGTTACAAAGACCCTATGAACCCCTACGATCCAGGTTACAAAGACCCTTGGGGACCCGAGTAATGACTACTATTTCTACCACCGGAGATACCAACCTCGTAGGTATTGTATACTTTGTTAACCTTTATGACTTTAACAAGATTAGAGAGAAACTGAATAAGGTTTTGATAAAAGTACCAGGGGGGGGGGTCAGGGGAAGAGCTACATGAACTACTGGGCAATGAGTTACTACTTTGAGGATACACATCATCTTCAGAAAATAAACTCCTCATTAAGAAATGCATATCTTCATCTGGGCCCACCCCTTGGTCTATAGGGCCTAATCCATCCAACATATCCATCTCTCATGGCAAGAGGAACTATCTACTACTTCTTTCTATCTGCATCACAATAGTGGTCTCGACCTCTCCCACTAGGAAAGGACTCACTCTATACCCTTTGTTTTGCAAGTCCATTCGGCTTAGTCTTCCTTCTCATGCTTTCAAACTACTCAACAACGTTCCTACTTCGTGCAACTCCCTATCTCATCTATGGATTTCTTATAAAGCCTTCTCTCATCATTCCCCAACTATTTACACACTCCTTTGTTCCCTCAGGTCTCTAGCCTTCTGTGATTCATCTGTGTCCATATCTCTGACATTTTCATCGCTTGAAACCCGGTAGCATTTCTCCCCCTATACCCCTCCCCTAGTACTAGGGCTTTAAGCATCCATGGATTGGCCCTAAGCTGAGAGGAAATTTTCTTCCACCATAAAAAATTTAACCCACAATGGAATCTCCTTCAACAACCTTCCCTGCAAACCCTAACCTAAAATTATTTCCATTAAACATAAAATATCATTACACCGTGGCACTACGACCATCTAGGAAGAATCAAATGAATCATCAAAAAATTTGGCTCAAAAAGAGATGAACTAAGGACACAACCAATTTCAATACTCAGTGACAACATTTAGGCATATGATATTCAGATCCTCCTCTGTTTTCTTCTCCTTTGGATTTTATAAACTTTGATCGCTTGAACTACCAGTTTTTCCCTCAGATACTATGTGCTTTCCTCTTTGGTGCCTTTCTTGAATCAGCTATAACTGCAACATCTCTCCTCAACAACATTTGTGAACATTGTTGCACTTTCATTTTCCCATACTTTATGCTTGCCAACTTCAGTGTCTGAAAAATCTTGGCATATTTTCTGTCTTTTCCTTAGTGGTTTCTTGCGCAATTACCTTTTGGTCAGACTTGATCAAAATGTTGTTAAGAAGAGCTTCGGTGTAAATCACATGAAAGAGACCTTTGTCGACGCGTTTCGAACCAACTAGTGTGGTTCATCGTCAGGACAAGTTGAAGAAGCAGATCTGGCAATAGACAGAGCAGAGACTCCAACGGCTACAAAACGGCTGTTTTTGACCCTTGGACCAAGGTAAAAAATATATATTAATAAATTAAATATTCTCATTATTTTTATTATTTTATTTCTAGAAATGACCAAAATTGGGATCACAGAAGCCTCAATTCTACAATTGATCAAAATGTTTCAAAATTAATTATCCCCCAAAATGAATGACCCAACACACATCCCTTATAGGTCACTTCATGTTCTTCCTTCAATTACAGGATTCCATTGACCATTTGATTTAGAGATGGAAAAATATTATAGTGAAGGCGTCCATACCTTCTATGTCATTGTTCAGAAGGGCTTACATCCAAGTAGACTAGGGCTTGAGATAGAGGTGTAAAAATACCATATAATGTCCCCTCATGAATCCCAATCACCCTAGAATTATCAATATTAGATCCCTTACCCAAAGCCAAAAATTTTCCATCAACGAAAGAAATTCTATCACCTTTATCCTCTATACAAGAAATAGAAAGTAAGTTTTTCTTCAAACCTAGAACATATGGAATATTGTTGAGGTGAATACTTCGACTAGACTCAAGATCCAATAAAGTATATCCAATTCCTTTCACTATATAACTCTTCTTGTCTCCACGATAAATTGAGTGAGAGGATGTTCCTTTTGATAAGGTCTAAAGTTGACTGCATTCTCTCATCATATGTTTGAAAGCACCATTGTTAATAACCCATTCATTCTCATCCTAGAAAGTGTTAGATAAAGAAGAGAACAAGCATTCATCTATTACTTGTTTTGTAATCTTAGAGATGATCTTAAATATGCCATACTTGATAGATGTAGTGAGATTCCCAAGTAACTTGAAGTCCTTTGTTATAACCCTTTCCATAGTGACAACTAAGATGTGACCTTCAATATCCTTCTTGCACCTTAGCTTTGATACCATATTGGAAAATCAAGAGACTTATGTATTATAAATGATTTTCCTTAACTTGATAATTACTTGTGATATATTTTGGCCTTTTATTATTTTATTAGTTTGTGTTCATCAAGCAACTACGAAAACCATGAAGAACACAACAAGACACAATACACAAGATATAAACTACAAGCCAGGGAAAAACCCCTCCAAGGGGAAAAACCAAAAAGAATGCTTCTCTTCTTATAGAATATTCTTACAATGAGGATTTCAAGGTCCAAATACCAAATCCCAATCCTCCCTTGCAGCAAATCAGTCCCCTAGTAAAGTCTTCTTCATGGTAGCTTCCAAACTTTGACCCACTGCAACTTCATCCCAAATTTTTGGCCCCACAACTACACCTTAGAATTTCAGCCATGCAATTTCAACCTTCTACAATTGGTAGCAACAAAACACTAACTTTGCACAAGTGGAGAGAGAGATGATCCTAAGATAATTTTAATTATTCTCTTCATCCTTTCCAACTCTTTTCTCCTTCGATATTAATGCAGATTGAACTTATGTGAGATGTTTGTCTCAAATGAGGTTGGGCTCCTTGTATTTATAAACTTCTTAAGGGGTCAAATAACCCTCCCTTAGGCCAACTTTTCCTTGACTGGGGCCAACTTGGTCTTGGAAGAATAAATGGATTTTTCTTTAAAATATAAATATTTCTTTATTACAATGATTCCAAATGGGACTATAATACATGACATAAAATATTTTTTTGTCCTAGAAAGACCTATAAAGACCTAGCAACACAAAGAACATGCTTTTGACCTAAACTTGAGCATGAAACCCATGCTCTACATAAAATAAAAAATTTATTTTCTTTCTTTTTCTTTATTAATATACAAAATATAAAATGTCATGATTAGAAATAGATGATTATGAAGACTGAATCTAGTTAAAATTTCTAACAATTCTTACCCCAAAAGATGAAAAAGGAGGCAATGTTACCTTTGGAGATAATGCATGAACAAGGATAGTTGGAAAGGGAACAATATGTCATGTTCATGGAAATATTAAAAATCAGAATGTCTTGCATGTTTAAGGTATGAAACACAATCTTTTTTTGAAGAATCTTCGGCGAAAATCACATAGAAAAACTTATGTCGACGCGTTTCGAACCATCCAGTGTGGTTCATCGTCAGGACAAGTTGCAAAATTGTGTAACACGATCTTCTTAGTGTAACAAAATTGTGTGATCAAGGATATGATCTCGCATTTCATTCTAAAGGATGTGAAATAAAAAATTGAGGAATATTTGTGGAAAACTAAATCAAGACCTCAAGTAATGTATATGTTCTCAATGAATTTAAAGGAGAAAATTGTTGTATGGGAGTGACGTCACTTCCAAATCATCAATAAAGGAAAACATAAGCTCAAGGGGAGTAGCTCTTTGACCTTGATTTCAAAGGGGAATAAGTTTCAGACAAAGGGATAATTTGTAGACATGAGTATTCATTTTCCATTGGTTAAAAAATGGGTAAATTGTAGATAGGGGGGCTTTTAAAAAACATTGCACAAATTTTTTGGGTTTCTGTCAATGACAAACAGGTAGATTGTTGAATACTGTGTTGTCATTGATGTCAAAGTTAAGAGTGATCGAGAATATCAAATTTGGGGGATATTTTTGGAAATATTGTTTTCGTTTATGTCAAATAAATGGGGAAGACTACAAATGTGAAATATAGATATTGCAAGATGAACATTGTTGGAAATAATGTTTGGATACCCATTTTCTCTTTATGCCCAACTTAGATACCCTATCTTTGAAAGAATGTTTACTCTAAATGCATAGATCAAGTGGGATAATGTTATATATGGTTTAAAATATTATTTATATACCTTTTCAATGGCATGTGGGACTCCCTCTAACTCAATACGAATGAGGAGATATGAAAAATTTTATCGGGACAGCCCAACCATAAGGTATAGGTTGACCTAGTTTGTTTTACAAATTAGCCCCATAAGCGAACATACAAACACTTTAACTAAATTATATATGAGTGCATTTGAATACCATGTAAGAAATAAGACATATGAGGTGCACAATATAAGCTAGGGAATACTTTTGAGGTCTTAAAGGTGGAGCAAAAATGTGATTTGTGGAGTGAACAAGCCATCTTGGCATTTTCATTATAACTTTTCTTTTGGGATGTTTAAATACATGAAACTTGGAGGAGATAGAGGGGATATATTTATGTACCTTTCATAGAAATTTTAGACTTTATTTGGTTGTAATTTCAGAGATATTCTTTTAGGAAGTTTTGTTTATTAAATGCTCCTAAAATCTCCTGTAAACATGTCAACTTGAAATTTTCACTATAATTTTCTTTTATAGGATATTTTAGACTATGAAACTTGGAGGATATATAAGGGACATATTCATGTAGTTGTGGTAGAAATTTAAAAATTTGTTTCACTATAATTTTAGAGATATTCCTTGATAAAGTTATGGTCCTTAAATGCTCCTGAAATTTACTTTAAATGAGTTATCTTACATTTTTGTTATAACGTTTCTTATGTGATGTTTCAGACAATGAAACTTGGATGTGATTTAGGGATACATTCATGTGCCTGTGATATAAATTTCATACTTTTTGTTGCTATAATTTCAAATATATTCCCTGTAGAAGTTAGGGTTATTGAGTAGTCTTAAAATCAGCTTCAAACAGGCTAGTTTGTAATCTTCACTATAACTTATTTTCCACGACTTTTTAGATTGTGAAAATTCCAGAGATCAAAGAGACATGTGGAAGTGCCTCAATAAAAAATTTCAGAATCGTATTTACAAAATTGGATATGTGGCATGTTATGAAAGTTTTCTCTTGCGAAAAATACAAAAACAACAAATTTTGGGATAAGCAAACCTAGTGAAGGTAGAAGTAGCAAGTAGACCGAGTGAAGGAAAAGGAAAGACACATATCTATGAATGCATAATCATCTAACATATATGGTGAAGGTAGAAGTAATAATCACACCTAATGGGTATTTGTGTCTCCAATAGGTAGGTGCCTATGAATAATCATAATAGTGGGGAATTGGTGTCTCTTGTAGTTTGGTACCTACAAATATTGTAGCAGAGGGGATTGGTGTATCCTTTAGGTTGGTGCCTACAAATATTTCCCTAGATGGGTTTTGTGTATCCTTTAGGTTAGCACCTACAAATATTATAGCATATAGAATTGATGTCTCTTGTAGGTTGGCACATATAAATCTTGCAGCAAAGGGGCTTGGTGTCTCATAGGTTGGTACCTACAAAAAGAATTTATAAAGAAGTTTTCATTTATATCTTGTGTTCCATATGCAAGATTGTTTGGTTATATCATGAATTTTTAATTAAGAAATTGTCTTATACTGATTCACCCCTCGCTCATAGTATACATGTAAAGTCAACAATTCGTAGTGACCATCACATGTCTAATGGAGTGTGACTTAACATAATTCTCCCACAATTCTAGGTTTTAGAATATAAATGGTGGGAAATTCATTCACCATCCTTAGAGTATACTAGTGTGCCTCATGTAGGGGATTTTAACTAGGCACTTACTACCACAAAACTAGCCAAATGGCTAAAATAAATAGCAATAATTAATTGAGCTAACTCTTGGGCTTAAATATCCTCTACCTGCCCATAGTTGACCCATAGTTTCCATTAATTACCCCTAGTTAGCCAATAAGTAACCCCAATCTTTCATTTTCATTGGAAACATAACAATTCTCTTTTAAAGTGATGTTAAATCTTCCAATATAAGTGTGAAAAATAACTAAGGTAAAGGGACTGTTATAAAGGGTTAGTGGTTGAGATTCGATTGTACTCATGGGGCCTTCTTAATTCACATAAATCTTGTGAGGTACTTAACCCATCATCGTATTGCTGACATCCTATAATCCCTCTACCTACACTAATGAAAGTAGTCTAATGACCAAAAAATAGGGCAACTACCAAAGTTGTCAATCATGGGTTGCGGTTGCACCTGGAGTTGATTTTCAATGACTATTGGGGAACATTTCCAGTAACTTCGGGAGGTGACACCATTAGCCCTCATTATAAGCCTCCTTTAAACCTTCTCTAGATTTATTCCAATGAATTCATGCCTCATGGTTGAAAGCTCTCGGAATGCCTAGTTACTTTTGAGTCAAGAGAAATTAGGTATAATCAAAAAATTGTGAGATAATTGTTATCCAATCAAACATTTTTCTACACACAAACTAAGAAACATTCATAAAGAATGGTCTATTTTACTTCATTTATTTTTTCCAATTTCATTCAAATGATTTAAATCATCCAACCTACCAATTCTAAATGAGTTTTATCCCTCTCACTAAAAAATGACACACTTCATCACAAATTGAGGAAATTTTGGTTCCCTTTATCTACTTGGAACTCGTGATGCCTACAAGGCCTCCCACCAGTGTTGGTAGATGTTCCTAGCCCTGTAATATCAACAATTTGACCTACCCTTCAACATTCACCTTTAAATGTCACTTTGTTTGGATTAGTAGTTTTAGGAGCAACCTTGATTGATACCACACCACCTCATTCTAACCCGTCCTTTACACCAAGATAATAGCTACCAAACATATGCAATGGTGGTTGCAACCCCAAATTTTTCATTTATAGAATCATTGAATTTAACTGATTTGACAAAGCTTACAAATGACCCCATTACTCATGAGTTTGCATGACAATCCATGCCAGCCAAAATCCATTTTGATATTCTAAAATTTGAAGGTAATCTAGGTGAAGACCCATAAAACCACATCATGACATTTCATTTGTGGAATTAATCTAATAACATCATTTATGAATTGGTTCACTTGATACATTTTAAAAGAGCCTTAACTAGATCCTTTGTTAAATGGCACATCAATGAGAAATTTGGTGCTCATATTAACTTCACATCCTTAGCCAAGATATTTCTAAATTTTTTCTAGACACTGGTATGCCATGACTTGAGACTAGAAGTTCTTACTAAGTTTATATGGAATTAGTACAAACATATTAGAGATGATACTCATGAGTGGTAGAGATGTTGCAATATTTGCAAAATTGAAGTTACAGTAGAACTTCTCTTATAATATTTTCTCAAATCCATTTTTCTCATTATTGAAAAAGGCATAACCACCACCATGCCTTAAACAAAGGAAAACCCTATATTACAAGCTCTACCTTTTGATTATATTTATGCATGATTCAGATACCTCTACACATTTATCCCTAATGCTTCCTGGTCTCAACCCTTCAACCCAAACTAGGGGCTTTTGTTACAAATATTATATCAATCCTTATTTAGTTAATCAAAATAATTTTTCCAACATTGTAATTTTTTTAATCTAAATGCATGTTCTTAAAATAATGATTAATGCTAATGAATTTTGTGGTGAAATTGGTTATTGTAGTGTTGTGGCCAGCAACAACCCCCCTTGTTCATTTAAGTGTTGTCCAAAATACTAAATGAATGGGGACCCTTAGTTAAATTTTTAAGAAAAAGCAAGTTTTTCCTTTCTTCAAAATAAGGTTACCATCGTAAGCTTAGAAAGGTCTTTCGAATATTTTTTTTAAACCTAAGTCTACGATAAGGTAAAAGTCTTTAAAACTGCATTGCAAAAAAGATAGGAAATGGCTTCATTTCCCTATAATATCAGTATGCGAAAAACCCCCGTGTTAAGCATAACATTGCATCGCAATGAAGTAATACTCATAAGGAAAAACTTCAAGATCTACCGATCTACGATAACACCGATCGCAAGATCGCATATCGCAGAAATAAACTGGAAATATTTGGCAAACATTAAACTTCTGCGACCTGCGATGTTGCGACCTGCGATGTTGCGATCTCTGTGATGGTGCAATCTGCAATGGTGCAAACTGCGATCTTGCGATTTGCGATTGGCACGATTTGTGATGGCACGATCTTTGATGTTACATAAGCAAATCATGAATCATTTAATCACGAATCCTTCAGGCATGCCATTCAAAGAAAAACCACTTACCATAATCTGACTCAAGATCATGCGCTTTTAATGATAGTAAATGGATTAGTTGTCAGTTATTAAATAAAATGAAGTCGCGTGCTTTTGTAAAGAATTAATTCACGTAAAGTGGCATATTTGATATATCTGTTGCATTTAAAACTCTCCCATCACCTTTCTTAATCAGTCATTTCCACTTCACTCGTAATCTGTAGGAACGAAGAGCTAAGACGATTCAAAGCCAAACACAGGAGAAAATGGGAAAGAAACATAAAGCTCAAGGCTTCGAGGCGAAGGAAAAGACGAAGGAGATGGCGCCTTTGTATACAGACACTGCCTGCAACAGAGACGTAGGAATTTCGATGTGGGAAAGCATGTACAAGCTACTGGAGGAAGAAAATCCTAGAGTAATGAAAGTTGATACTGCCGTGGGCTCACAACGCTCTTCCGAGGCGTCCTTGGAGGAGCTAGCATGTTCATTTCTTCACCGAATAGCAGCTAGACCTAAAATTTTACCATATACAGATATGATCAAGTGGATACTTGACAATGCAGAGTTGAACAACAGACAATTCAAGATTCAATGACATGGGCTTATAGGTTCATTCGCCTCACAAGACTTAAAGCTTATGTATCATCTTCCTGAACCGCAGACGACTTACAATGCACAATTTGTCAAGAAATTTGCAACAGAGAACCCAAACCTGGCAGAGACCACTAAAGATTGGTCCAGAAAAGAGGAGCCACTCAAAAAGGACAAAAACGGTATGTACAGCACTGGCTCCCTCACCTCTCTGTATTATTTTGCTACGGCCATGCTTTGTAGACTATTTGGGATGCCGGATATCAATAAATTTTCGTCTGAATGGCTACCACTCATAGACATTGCCACAAACGTTGATATTATGGATTGGGCCAAGATATTTTCTGATAATCTATACACGGCTGTTATGAATTACCGGTCTAAACGATCCTTGTCTCAAAGGGTCTATCCTCCTTTTTATCTGTCTGCGTATATTATGGATTCTATTTGTTATGTGTCTAAATTACCCACTATGGGTTGGAAATGGACTACTCAGGACCCGTTACCTATTCATGTTTACCATAAAGTGTTATGGCATTCCCAGTTCGCCCCACACTTCTATCAGATTTGTCACGAGCTTATCTTACCCCTGTATAGAATGATGTGTGATGAAGATGAAGGGAAAAGAGCAAGTGCACCCAGAATAAACGAGAGTCATAAAGAATCACTCTTTAATAAATGGGACGATCAAATCAGGCAGGCGGAACAAGCAGCGGAGACAGCGGCCATGCAGGCAAACATTCGTATCGACTGTGTAAATGAGAATTTACATAGGGCCAACTTAATCGCAGAGACCACCCTGGGGTACCTACCAAATAAATCACGACTGGAAGCAGAATGGAAGCAGAAGGCATAGGAAAAGGGAAAAGCAATCCAGGCATTGAACAGGTTAAATTGGGAGTGTTACTCGGCATACTTGGTCAAGCCACACAGTCAATGGATGACTGTGAAAGGCATCATAAACTCAGCCGAAAAAGTAGTGCCAGCTCTCATAGATTCTGTTTTCGCAGCCCAGCTCAGCGCAGAAGTCGGCCAACCGACTCTTCTCAAGTCCATGATGAATACTTGCAGTTTTAAGGACCAAGTACAGAAGTAGCCTTATTTTTAGAAGTTTGTTTTTTCTTTTTATTATATTAGAAAAAGGACGGTCATTTGAAAAC
>APFE031252995.1:16473-35814 GCA_000404065.3 Pinus taeda | reverse complement strand
AAAAAAAACTTATGTATACGTCCCATAAGACAGTGAAGTGTGAGCTCAAAATCAACATCTATGTCACTCTGAAAACATGATGTGGGAAGAGGGACTTCCATGCCTGCTTTGAAATATAAAAAGCTTAACACCATCTATTTATCGATGCCGTGTCTTCTTAGTATTATTATTTAGTGTATGACATGTGTAACATAAAAATTAATTAAAGTGTTTTTTTTGTTTGTCATGTTTTTTGAGTTCTCTAGACATTACATGAGGCTTGACCTATGGCTTGAGAAACCACGATAATATAATTCCAAAGGAATAAAATTAAACCCAAGGGATTAATATTATAAACCCAAGGTATATAAACCCTAAGATAAATATTATAAACCACAACCACATTCACTAATGTGGTTGATTTATGACAATAGGCATATATCAAGCACATGTATAACCACATTAGTAAATGTGGTTTATATATGTCGATAGGCATATGATTAATATACATTTATTAACATAACTATATAAACCCTAAGATATCAAGGGAATAATAAACCTAAGGGATTAATACTAAAAACCCAATGGGTTTGAAATCCAAAGGAATAATATTAAACCAAAGGGATAAATATTATAAACCCAAGGTATATAAACCCTAAAATAAACATGGTTGACCATGGTTGATTTTTATATTGACACAATCTTTGTCACAGTGCGACGTTGAACTATAGTTAACCATGATTGATTTTCATATTGAGATAGCCTTTGTCACAATGTGACATTGGACAATGGTTGACCATCATTGACATGGTTGATCTCCATTTTCAGACAATCTTGGTTAGAATGCGATGTTGGACCATGGTTGTGACAATGTGATGTTGGACCAAGAGACAATATTTGTAACAATGTGACTCTGGTTATTGACCATGGTTGACCATGATTGACTATGGTTGAGAAAATATTTGTCAAATGTGATGTTGGAACATGGTTGACCATGGTTGATTTTCATATTGAGACGATCCTTGTCACAATGCGTCATTGGTTGATTTTCATATTGAGAAAATATTTGTCATAATGTGATGTTGGACCATGGTTGAACATGATTATAAACCCAATGGATTAATATTAAACCTAATGATTAATATTATAAACCCTATGAATAATATTATACCCTTGGAATATGAACCCTTCGATTAATAAACCAAAGGGATTGATATTATAAACCCAAGGGAATAACATTTTCTTAGTTTTTGTTCTTGTTGTTGCTTTTTAATAAAATTTAATAAAATCATTTCATTACGATGAAAAACCTTAATCCTTATGAATCATAAATCTCTTAAATATTAAGAAAATAAATTTATATGCCAAAAATTAATCAAAATATATTTCCATAGCAATTTTAAGCAATATAGAAATTTAGTTATCAAAATTCTTATAAAAAATTTGGATAAAATTCAAAGTGTCATTATTAGAATCTTTATCAATCAACGCTCCCAAATTGTTAAAATTTTCCAAGCCAACAACTCTTCTCTATCTATTTATTTAATAAGTTGAAGAAATTTATTTAATATAGCTGGATCTTCAAGAGAAAATATAAATGATTATAATCAATTTTAATTTCAAACGGTGTGGGCCTTAATTATCAACCAAGATTTACATTGATTGTTTTATTTTATTCTATATTTAAAAAGATTAAAAAAAAAAAAAAAAAAAAAAAAAAAAACCTATGTGGATGTCTCCTAAGACATTCAAGTCTGAGCTCAAAATCAACATCTATGTTACTCTGATGAAGTGTGAGATCAAAATCAACATCTATGTCATTCCGAAAAAATGACATTGGAAAAGGAACTTCAGTGCTTGCTTTGAAATATTAGAAAGTTTAATGCCAGCTATTTATTGACGTCATGTCTTCTTAGTATTATTCTTTAGTGTATGGCACGCGTAACATAAAAATTAATTAAAGTGATTTTTGTTTGTTTGTCAAGTTGTTTAAGTTCTTTATACATTACATCAAGGTTGACCTATGGCTTGAGAAACTGCGACCTAGGGGCATATAAGTCGTCAAAATCACCAAGGATTACAATCAACCTTGGCCACACTAGTCCTTAACATGGCTAGATTTTTTCCTACATAGTTTTGAACCAGTACACTTCATATCACATAGTGACTTAACAATACTCCCATCACCATCTATACTCCCCATGGCCTAATTAAAGTGATTAGTTTTTTATGAATTAAATAAATTAAATTAATAATATTAAAAATAAAATAAAAAATAAAATAAAAAACCGAAATAATTATAAGTCACATCAATCCTATGATTTTTTAACGAGCATACTAATCCTGGAGTCCTTTCTCAATCCATTCACTTAATTATTTATTAATAATCAAATATTTAATAAAAGTTATAAATTATATTTAAAAAAAAACTAATAGTTTTATTTACCAATTAAAAAATTTTGTCAAAACTTTCAAAATTATTTTAATTGAGTGAGTGTTGGACGAGGTTGCATTTATTAAGTGAGATCTCGAACCTCATAAAACATGGTAATTTTCACATAACTGAGTGTGAATGAGTTAAATAATAAATATCTGATGCACCATGCTAGATGTTTCGAAACACGTCGGTAGATAAATTTTGATATGATCTTCTCTGTTCTTACAATATTAATTCAAATTTAATATTCGCTAAAACCAAAGCTTATTCGCTAAAACAATATGGCATAGTCTAATGAGGCGGAGGAGTTGCCTGGAAAGTTATGGAAATTCCATTAATATTTAGAGAAAATCCGAGCAAGGATTTTTTTAAATCCAAGTTATAATTGTTAAACTTCAAAATTTGATGAAAATGAGAAATTTGGGGGTAAGCCCAAAATCCCATTTCCTTATAACGTTTTGCAGCCATTGAAAATCTTCCAATTTCCATGAACAGATTAACAACCAAATTTAGACATGTCATAGCCTCTTTAGAGTTGATCTTCTTGTAACAAATCGCTGCATCTACGTATGTTTTCAAATTCACAGCTCCAGAAAAGCTTGTCGGTGTCAATTGAAAGAGTACTATACTCGAAGCCGTCCAATGAAGGCGAGATCTCACCATGAGATCGAACAAGTTTCCACCGCAGCATTAACGCAGATCAAATCTCGCCAATTATTGCCGAGAAGGTTTACATTTCCACACAATTCCTGAACTTAATTGGAAAACTCCACGATTGGATACCTGGCATCTTTGTATGTCACAGGCTCAGAGAATTGATCGACTGGTTATCTGATTTATGGTAGAAAGAATTGTAGAGGCATCTTATTAACAAGCTCACAATATAGAATTAACCCATTTACATATCACAACACAGGCGTACACAATCACATCAGCAGATAAAAGAAATCTTTAGATCGCCATCGATCCACTGGTGATCGATAGTCGATCTAAAAACTCACACACAGAATTTCACACATAGGATTTCACTCGTAAATTTAAACTATAAAAAACTTATAACTCAACAAACAGAAAATCAACATAATATATATCTTTGATTATATAGAAAAGACCATTTGTTCTAAGGCATTGCAGCCTTAGCCAATAAATCCACACAGGCTACATTGTATTCACTAGAGTGCCCCCTATCCCATGCATACAACATGCTTATAAAGCATTTACAAAGGCGTGAATCAGTTAAGTTCAAGAAACTTACTTAAATCTCTCGTTGCATGGCAGATATTCACAATTAACTAAACCTCATCCTTCCAGCAAATTAAATCTGCTTTAAAGAACATTTTTCCTCTTTAGAAAGCTCCATAATGCATGCACGGAGATAACAATGGTAAGTCATCCGCTTTAATCTATTTTAATCCGTTTTAAATATGTTTTAAAGTAGATTTTCCTATTTTTCTCCTTCGATTCAACTTTGCTCTGCTTTGTTGCTGGTTGCTCCCACATCAAAATTTTAGGTGGCCTAGGCGTTTTTGATGGTGCTGAATTCATTTCCACCATCAAAAGCATGATTCAAAGACTGCCTCTACAAGATTTTTTGAAATTATTTTGCCCGGATTCTAGCCACTTTTGGCCGTTCGAGCAATTCCTACGCCTAGTTAGACTACTCCAAGCAATTCCAAGTTCATCAAATTACGCTCTCATTACACTGCAAAATATAAAAAAAAAAACCTTTCAGACTCTCCAAAACTATGAATAAATTGTGGCCATCGGTTCAAAATTCAACGAACCTCCTTCCACCCTGAAATTGAAATATATAACCCTTTCGCTAAATTTTTTAAAACAATACACTTATATACCAAAAAAACAGTGATACTCTTACCCGATAATATGAAAAAGACATTGATATCCTTGCCAAATAGTAAGAAAGAATCGGAAGAATAAGTAGTGCGTTTGAAATGGGATTCTTTTGGGCACTAATCCAATACAAAAGTAACTTCAATATATGCGGTGGGGTTTGAGAAATGCTTAAGATATGGAGATTCGATGAACATGGGTTTGTAAACGTAAATGTCAAGATCAAAGGAAAAATATATTCCAATCATTGTTTTCAAAGTTAAGGGTGTTATAATGATTTGATTTTATCATTTATATAAAGTATTTTTTATTTAATGATAATATATATAAATTTAAAGTAAATATATATATATAAAAATTGTTATCATAATGTTATTTTAATATATTTTAAATATTATGCAATAAATTAATATAAATTTCATAAAAAATATAAAAATTTTAAAAATTATATTATAATATATTTCAATAAATAAATATTTCATTTAATGAATAAAATTAAATATTTTTAATAATAAAATGAAAAACAATAAAAAAATTACTTAATTTATTATTAATAATATATTTATATTATTATATATAACCAAAATGAAAAACCAATCACATTAAATATAAAACAAAAAATAAAATAACCTTCTCATAATTGATTTCACAACCCAACAAAAATTGCAACAAAATTCAATGCCCATCTGTATGACTTTATACTAAAGAGATTGAATAAGACAAAAAGAGAAGGAAAGATGTAACATAATTCAATGCCCACTTTGTACTACACAAACCAAACCGAAGAGAAATTGAATAAGACAAGAAAAGAGAAAAGGAAGGATGGCCTTACCTAATCATTGGATTGATAATTAAGGCCCACACCATTTGAAATTAAAATGGGCTCGCCAACATTGAATGGCCCGCAACTTTAACTTTTCAACTTATGAAATAAATAGGAAATCATGATTAGCTAATCGCGTATTTTTTATAGTGAAATACATTGATGCCATTCCCATTTTATGTGATAAAAATAATGGTTAATCCCATTTTCGTTCTTGTGAATCAAAGATAGGAACTATTATAGAATATTTATATTTGCAATGTAATATTCAGAGGAAAATATTTAGGAGTTAGAAATAATAGGATATATTATAGGTAATTAATGAATAAGTAGAGGTTATAAAATAATGGAGTTGGTTTTTGTTTTTTAATAATTATTATTAGTTGTTATTTGTTAATGGTCGATTTATTATTGTTATTTAAGGAAAATTATGATACTTGGAATTATTTATTGATGGTTTATAAGGGGTAGAATTTCATTTCTGCAAGATGCTTGTGGGTCTTGAATCGTTAACCTATTTCTTTACCTCTGAAAAAGACGAGCTCTTAGCCAAGTAAAAGCAGTTTTAGGGCAAATACATTGTAAGCTTTCATTTTATTTTTATTTTTATTTTTTGGTAGGTAACCACCCACGGGGATTTGAACCAGTGACCTCGTGCAAGGAGTGCCTTAACAGTGCATCCATTCATTGTTAATCCAAAGCTCCGTGGACCCAAGCTTTCATTTTAGATACAAACATATTTAAAGTATTTATGATTTATTTTAAAGTGAATTATTATAATTAAAAAAAAATTAATTTCATGATTTAGTTTGAGTAGTTAATTATATTGAACTTCCTATTATTATTTTGATAGAATCTTTTTATGGTATGTTTCACTTAATGTTTTTATTGAGTTAAGTCTTGTAATTAGTATTGAAATTTATATTAATAAAATGTGAGGATGTGTTTAAGCGTTTTCCATAAAATTTTGACCAAAAAATTACATATTGTTAAATTGGAATATAAATACTTTATATAAAAATTATGAGAGGTATGATCAATTAGAATGCGTAAATTTCAATACTACCTAATATTTATGTTTGTCACAAAGGTGTAGTGATTTTTATTAGTCCTTGGATTATATCACTAGTTTCATGGTCAAAGTGTGTTGATTCTCTATTATTTTGTTTTTTTTTTTTGTAATTTTAACCAAAGTTTCCAAAAAATGCTAAATATTTCTATTTCTCCTTAAATTCAAAAATATTTTTCTAATTTATGGAAATCCTGTTTCTAATTTCAATTGGCTAAACAAGCCTTAATGCAACATAATTCCCTTGCTGGAGGGAGATTTATTTTTCAATATTTGTGAGTGCCTGACAAATCATTTAAAACAAAAAAAAACTAATTTTGCGAGTGGTCATTTCGGCGGTGAGTAATATGATATTGTTATGCCTAAGACTTCTATTGCTCTACTCAGTGATGCCAGGAATGATGAGCTTCTAGGTTTCTTACATAAGCGAGGAGGTGGAGGGGGGTGTGCTAAACAAATATGCAGAGGAAGGAGAAAGGGTGTACAACAAGTGTAGGGCAAAGAGTGTGTGGAGAAATTGTGTGCAGGCGAGTTTGTTAAAGGGCAAGGACTATATTGAGTCAAGTTTTCTTCCTTCGCACAATGGTAATTTAATAAGTGGAATTGATGCTTGGATAAAAAAATCTAGTTTCATTAGTGAGTGCTTTGCTCAATGATGCCAAAAACGATGAGGTTGTAGGTCCCTTCGGGGTGGGGCTAAATAAATACGAGGATGAAGCTTTTATATACTAGATTAATATGAAATTACAATTATTTTGTTTTGTAGAGAAAAGGTGTGCGGGAAGTGTGGGAGAAAGGGTGCATAGAGAAATTGTGTGTGGGGGACTTTGTTAAAGAGAATGGGCTATATCAAGTCGAACTTTTTTCCTTTGTACTCAGCACAATGTATATTTTAAAATTTTAAAAATTACTCCACACATAAGATGGAAACCAATCTATCTCATTGTTTAATAATCTAGTTCAAAACGACTGATAGTTAGTTTCATTTACAAATGCTTCCAATGTTGTCGAGTGTTTGATATTTTCCTTTTCTTGAACATGGAACATAAACTTTTTCCCTCCCGCATAATTCCATAATACACCTACTTTTTTTATTGTGTGGAGCGCTGAAGTGCAAGTAATGGTAAAGTTAAAAATTAATTAAAAATTAGAAATATAAGGAAACATAGGTTCAAATAACTATCAAATTTAGTTTGAACAACATTGTTCTTTAAAATATTTAATGCAGAGGTATGGAAGACATTTTCATTGTACTCCTTCCGTAACTGTGCAAAACAACACCTCTCCACTCAAAGCCACTAAATAGAGTTTTGAGCACCCCTCAAAGCAATTTCACTACAGCTCTCATGTGGAGGAAGGAGAAAGGGTGTGCGGAGAAATTGTGTGTGGTGCTAAAATAATATGCGGACAAAAGTTTATATATTAATCTAATATGAAATTGCTACAATTTTGTTATACGAAGAAAGAGTGTGTGGGAAGTGTGGGAGAATGGGTGTGTAGAGAAATTATGTGCCCGATAGTTTGTTAAAGAGCACTGACTATATCAAGTCAAGAATTTTTCCTTCACACTTGGTACAATGTATATTTTAAAATTTTAATAAATTATTATCAAATTCAGTCGAACATCGTTGTTTTTTAAAATAATTAATGCAGATGTGAATAATAAGCTTTCATTGTGCTCTTTTCGTACCTGTGCACAACCGTACCTCCACACTAAGAGGAACCTAACATATTTTTAAGAACCAAACATCGGATGACCTACAAATAAATTTCACCATAGCTCATTTTCATACCAATATCAAATAAAAGGCACCTATGTTGGCATAGTAGAGCGCACATTTGATCACCCACCCTTATTTCAGAGACTAGCATGTTGGATACATTATCATGAACTAATCTAATTCCTGGACGCAGTTTCTTGTTTTTCATTGGAGGCACTATTTCGAAAGTACGACTTATGAGAGCTCAATCCGAACCCCCATTAGGGAAAATGTATTTACATTAATGATTTAAGTATCAGGATTTTGGTAAGTTCTTTACCAAACAAAAAATTATTCTTTGGACCATGACTATGTATTCAATCCTTGTTCTAATTCTGATTACTCTATGTTCAAATTTTGAGTTTGCTTACCAATTCTAAAAATTATTTTGAGACATTATGAAAAAAACATTAATTGAAAGTATATTTTCGAGAAATTTCTTTGAGATTTTATATATTACCTAGTGTTCAATAGATTCTAAAAGTGTGTAGAGTGGAGAAATTTTTTATTACTTTCTCCGCACACCCATTCTCTCGCACAATGCTCCTTTGTCATATCCATTACAAAGAAATTCATTTAATATTGGAGATAATTATTTAATTGACAAATGTAAAATCACAAATTCATTTAATATTCGGGAAGATTAGAATAAATGAACCCACGTAGACATAGTAGTGCGGACAATTAATCACCTACCCAAACTTTTCATGCCTCTAACTTTTGCATTTCTTGATACTACAAAGTTCCAAAGATTTTATATGTTTTAATCATTTAAAATGATGTGGAATGCAGAGGTTCAAAAGAAGCTTTCATTGTGCTTCTCGATATTAAATAAAACATGCCCACATTGACCAAGAAATGCACACAGTTGATTGCCCACCCTTATTTTAGAGGTACGAACATTGTAGATGATGGTTTCTATTACTTGTTGCGCACACCTGATTCTAATAATTTTTTAAAGATATTACTATTAGTATTATTATTATTATTGTTGTTGTTGTTACTACTACTACTACTACTACTAATACTTAGTATCTAAAACATATCATGAATCAGATATCATCTTTAGCTAGTACCTAACACATATCTTGAAATTTTAAAAGTTAATTTGACAATTGTGACCACTAGTTCTAGTTATGTTGTCCATAGAAGCATTGGTTACGTGTTTATCATGCAGTTTTTAACATACAAGTTTCCAAAACATTTGATTATTTTTCGGGGGAGATGGTTACACAAATATTTGTTCTATGGGTTGTATGGTGGTTATTTTGGTAGTCGCATGATGTGAGGGATTTTATTTATAAGCTCATTTCGAATGTAAGTGCAAAACTTGTAGCATTTTTGTCGAGTAAGTTGTGTGTTGTTGTTTCAACATGCAAGTAATTAGAGTGTTTATACAATATGTGTTACAACCATGTACCAATAATGTGCATAGTTCAAAAAGTGGATAATATGAGAGTGCTAAAAATATTTATATAATATACGTTAGCATCATGTATTTACGATGACTGAATTATTTTCGTGCTATGAAATTAGAACCTATTTTCTTTCTTATTTCTATATATGTCATCTAATTCATATCTTCGAAGTAGGGTAGATGAACACAATTAGCACATATAAAATTAAATATAGTGATAAATTCTATAAGAGGTGTGTTTTCTTTTTCTATTTATTGTCATTTTATTATTTCATTATGCATCTCTCTATTTTTTAGCTATATTTTTTATGTACTGTAACTAAAAATGACGTTTTATCAACTTTTAGGAAACATGTAACACTTAGAGATTCAGATCTAGGAGAACAACTACAAGCAAAAAGGAACTTCCACTATTTCTATAAAACATTTG
The DNA here is from genome assembly GCA_000404065.3 of Pinus taeda. Classification (NCBI taxonomy): domain Eukaryota; kingdom Viridiplantae; phylum Streptophyta; class Pinopsida; order Pinales; family Pinaceae; genus Pinus; species Pinus taeda. The sequence goes on along the minus strand of APFE031252995.1, from coordinate 26,048 downwards.
TGCATTTGTACATTTGTTTATTTTTTAGTTTAATATATGTAACAAGGAACTTTGAAACTAAAATATAATTAGTATTTTTACTATATGCATAGAAATTAGATTCTATCTAGTAACTATGAACCTGATATTAGAATATACATTAGTAATGAATTTGCGATATCTAGTTCTATCTTCATGAGAAAATTCTTACTTAGTATCAATTATTATTTCCTTTTAAGTAGTGATTTAAGTGCAATATTTGTGAACAGGAAAAAAATTTCAGATTTTGAATTAGTCTCAAATAAAAGATATTTTTAATGATATGACAATAGACATGGACAAAGAAATATATGGAAATGAGAACAATTACAGAAATATATATCACATGAGGAAGCCCCAAGGTTTAGCTCAACTGGTCAAATAAGTGCCTTGCCAATCAAGAGGTCACAGGGTCAATTCTCCCCGAAGCCCTTGGGGTTAGGCCTAGTTATTGGTCGCGGGGCTTGATTCCCTTCGGGTTTGATCAGCTCAGATATTTCCATGGACGTAACGGCCACCTCGCATGAGGCACACTGAAAGGTGCAAAAAAAAGACAAGAAACAAAGGCAAAAAGGTAGTTATGTCTAGGTTTAGCAAACTGTAAAACATTTTTCTTTCTTTTTTTCTTGAATTAATTTCAATTCAATTCACATGACTAGGAAATAAAAGATCGTCTATGTCATTATTGATCGAATATATGAGTAACAATATAACATGAAGCATTTTCCATGGCATTGTGTTAGTTACATATTAAACTTTTTTGGACAAAGGAAATCAGACAAAACTAATACTCCATGTAGACTTGATAGGTAAGAAAGTTGAAATGATAATAACATTGCTTGTGAAACATAGTTTATCAAACAACATGACGAAACACTTATTTCAAATGTTGGTGTTTCTATTGGAAATTTTGAAATAATTCCGAAGCACAAATGTGATAATGGTGACTGTGACAAAACTATTGCACTAGATAGCTTTAGCATTGTAGAAAACATTTGTCTTGTTTCTGGAAAGTACCAATTTTCCCAAATATCATAATTAAAATTTTTTCCCATAGTCAAGATCTGTTTTATGTTGGCACAATCAACACCATTACAATTTCAATAACATAGCTAGGGATGTAATGTGTACTAGAAATCAAAGATGGGAATGTAGATTAGGACAAGGAAATAATACACTTACATTTATTTGAATGCTTCAATGATAACAATTTATTGTCCATCGAAAAGAAACGACTGTGATCGACGGTTTTCGCTTCGGAGCAACGAAAAGCGGGGAAAGTATGGCACCAGCCCGAGTGGAAAGTCTAGCATTGAGTGGCCTGGCCGCCATTCCTGCCGAGTATGTGAGACCTGTGGAGGAGAGGCCTACTGATTGCGTTTTCAATTTGAAAGGAGTTGAAACCGAAGGCCCGCAGATTCCAGTGGTAGACGTTGCCGGATGGGATTCTGCGGACGAGGAGGTCAAGAAAGAGATCGGGCGTCAGGTGGCGCAGGCGAGCCGAGAGTGGGGAGTGATGCAGTTACTGAACCACGGCATATCTGAGACTCTGACAGAGCGACTTCAGGCAGCCGGGAAGGCGTTCTTCGACCTCCCTGTTGAGGAGAAAGAGAAGTATGCGAATGACCACGCAGCCGGGCAGATAGCGGGGTACGGTTCCAAACTCGCGAACAACGCCAGTGGTCAGCTTGAATGGGAGGACTACCATTTCCACCTGCTATGGCCTGAACACCGCAGAGACATGACGCTAGGGTTCAGTCAGCAAGTTGCGGAAGTGGATTTGCGGTTCAACGCGAGAGAAGATGGTAATCTGGTGACATCCGAGGTGTGCTTGGGCATCTTGAATACGCTCACTTGGCGCAGCCTGGACTTTGCACCTGAACTGTTTGACGAAATGCCTGAGCGAGATGAAACGTCCTGGAATGCCTCGTTTCAGATCCAGATCAAGCTCCTCTCAGGCAAAACTTTGCTGCATTGGGTAGGCTCTCAGGATCTCGTGAAGGACCTCACGCATGCGCTGGAACTTAAGCTAGGAATTCCTTCGGCAGCCCAAAGACTTCTCCACGAAGGTAAACAACTAGAGGATCTCTACCCCCTTTCTTTTTACAGCATTAAAAGGAATGCCTCCATTATCCTTTCCCTTCGATTGAGAGGGGGAGCGGCAGGACAGTCTTCCTCAGACAAGGCATTCTCTTATAAGGATGCTGTCCATACACCGAGGCAGGAAAAGACAGTCCCACCAGTTCAGGCTCCCAAACCTTTCCTGGTGGACAAACTTGAGGAGACTCCCTCCATTGAAATAGTGCATCCATCATTGGATGAGCAAGCCCAACAGTTTGCAGAGCTTGGCATTATTTGCAGGTTCAATGGGTTATGGCCACGGACAACAGATCTCTACCAGTGGATCCAGTCTAACTGGACCAACAATTGCAAGGTCTTATTATGCTCAAAGGGATTTTTCATAACAGTGTTTGCTTTTGAGGAGGACTACCAAAAAGCTCTAAAAGCAGGGCCTTGGTTTTGGGGCTCAGCAGGTTTATTCCTCACCCCCTGGTTCCCGGACTTCGATCCATCTTCGACAATAATCACCAAGCTCCCAATCTAGGTAAGACTTCCTAATCTCCCAGCTCATCTTTGGCACTTTGCAGTATTCCAAGGAATCGGCAACTCTCTAGGCCACTTCCTAGACACAGACATTTCTAGAGGGGAAAAAGGTCTATATACCTTTGCCAGAATATGTGCAGAAATAGATATCAGCAAAGGACTTCTGGACAAGATCAATCTCAAAATTGGTGACTTTCATTGGACTCAGTACTTGGATTACGAGAATACAGCTTTCCGATGCCGCAACTGCCATCTCACAGGGCACCTTCAGAGCTCTTGTCCCTCGAAGCCTGACCCAAAAAAGAAAGCCAATCCTAAGCAGAAATCCAAAAGATGGAAGCCTCATGACCCTCCCCCCATGGACGATTTTGATTTCAGCTCGGATGAAGAGGAGATGAATGAGGAAGAAATGGAGTCCAAGACAGTGCAGGAACCGCCCTCGGCTGACCCTGTGGATCTTTCTGTCCAGCCAAGCTCCCAGAAAAGAAATCATGAATCCTCCACCTCGGATTCAGATAAGGAAATCTCTCATTCAACCCAGCTCAGTTTGCAAATCACGCGAGTTCAGGAGTGCCCTCCTGAATGGGTCAAAGTTGGTAAAAAGAAAGGGAAAAAATCCCGCATAGTCGATCTCTCCCATGTCGGGTAGAATCATATGCTTTGTTTTGTTCTCCGGTTCTTCTTGTTACTTCATGTTGTGTTCTTCTCTCTTCTCTTCGCTTCTAGGAGCCGAGGTGGATTGCATATCCTTTCCGGCTGCCTATGTTCTTGTTTCTCTTGGCTCTACCTGTTTTCAGGCTTGATTGTACTATATTTTTTCCTTTATTAATAGATTTAGTCTTTATCCAAAAAAAAAAAAAAAAAAAAAAAAAACAATTTATTGTCCATCTATTATATGTTTTACATGTATTGTTTTACCAATATTGCATATGTGATAGGTTCAAGTACATGACAAACTTCTTCCAACATTGTTGACAAGTGTAGCAAGAAAGTATCAATTTGACTTTGCCTTGGTCAACTTGAGAAAATTCAATTTTTCACATCAACAGACAACTTGGAGGAAGTTAACTTATGTGACCTGTCTCTTGTCACTCAGTTATCTCAGTAAATTCGAGTTAGAGGGCTTAGAGTTCAGTTAAGCATGTGTGATTGCTACATTTTAGTAATCCATTTAGTTGTATCCACTTGTGTTTAGTTACACTAGTTCTAACAATTAATGGAACCAATGAAAGGTTAGTTGTGTAGTGGGACAACAGTCTAACTCAATGATCATATAGTTAACTAATCAATTAGCTCAAAATAACTAGTACATGCAAGGAATTCGAGTTCCTCAGTTGTGGTGGATATTCCAAGTAAGTGTAATAAGAAGTTGTAAACTAGTTTGAATGTACATGTGTTGCATGCAATCATATGATCAATCCTTTGGAATTGCGAAAGAAATTCGAGGAAATTCCTAAAAAATAGGGGCTAATTCCTTGGGATTTGTGCAAGCAAGTAGGGACTCAAGCAAAGCCAGAAATTGACTAAGTCTAGGTCAATGCTTCTCATTGAGTAGAGAGATAGGTTATACACTTGCAGGTTGTGCTCGGAGCAGGTAAGTAATTGTAATACATTCTTTATTCATATGATTGATGCAAAGAGGCTTGAGGGATTTTATCTATTAGGTTCCCTTAGAAACAATATTGTGCATGTGTGTTTTTTATTATTGCATGTTTGCTAATGTTGTTTAAGTTATGAATTAAATTCCACACATCAGTAGAGTAGAATTGTGTCTCTTGATTTAGATTAAAATTTCCTAGGAAATTTCAATTCTGTCACCATATTTCTTCATGGTATCAAAGAAGGATTCACATTAGAATAGCAATTTCAAAGTTGTTCCTCAGGAGGTTCAAATTTGTAGCTTCAGTGTAGCAGGATCTCATTAGAGTTGGGAAAATGACCTTCATCGGGTTGAGATTAGAGTATGTCGTGGAAGGAATATCAAATTTCATTGCTTGGAAGGATCGCATGGAGGAAATGCTTGATGACAATGGAGTGTTGGAATATGTCAAGATAGAAATTGCAAAAATAGGATTAGTTGATGCCCATAACCTAGCTCAATGGAAGAAATATGTAGCCAAGGCAAGGACAGTAATATTGGAGGGAGTGTGAGACCATATCGTCTCAAATATCCATGGGAAATAAACTCCTTTTGCTATGTGGAAGGCACTTGTAGAGATATTTGAGAATAACAGTGGCCATGGAAAACTGGCCCTCAAAGACAAACTTCGAAATATTAAGATGTAGAAGAATGAAACTATTCCATAGTGTCTCACCAAATTTACACAAGTTCGGGATGATCTTGGAAGGGTTGATGTGAATTTTGCAGAAGATGACCTGGTAAGCCTAGCTCTTCTAACACTTCCCAAAATTTGGCATAGCTACTAGGACCCAGTGAATGAGAGGGAGAAACTATTGAATTAGGAACATTTTTGGTTTGATTTGGTACAAGAAGAGATCATGTGGAATACCAGAGATGGAACCTCATCTAAGGGAGGATGAAGAAAATTTTGCATTGGTTGGAAAGGGAAAGAAGGGAAAATGGAAGAAATCTCAAATCAAACTAGAATCTATCCAAGAAGGCAAGAAGAAAGGCTTTTCCAAAATAAAATGCTTCAATTGTCATGAATTCAGGCAATATGCTACAAAGTGTCCACACAAACATTTTGGAAAGAAGAACTGAGGAGCAACAAGTTAAGCTTTGGCTTCAAAATTTGAGCTAGAATTCACCCTTATTGCATGCATGACCAATACTGTGATGGGGAGTGTGAGGTACTTGGAATTAGGTGCCTCATTCCACATGGCAAGGTGTAGAGAGTTTTTCAGTGACCTAGAGGAGAAATATCTCCATATGCATATTGAGCTTGGGGATGACAAAGGGTATGGTGCTATCGGGATTGGTACAATAATCTTTAAGAGGGAGTCAGGATCCTCTCTTCACCTCCAATATTTCATGTTTGTACCAGGCCTAAAGAATAACCTCATCTCTGTAGCAGTTTTAGAAGATTGTGGTTATGACATGACCTTCAACAAAGGGAAAGAAGTATTGAGAAACATAGCCATTGGAATGGCGATGAAGATCGAGTTTTGTGTGAAGAACCTGTATAAACTTGATGTGGGATATTGTGCTACATTAAGAAGTAAGGCAGAGAAAGTGCAGAGTCATGATGTCAGTGAATTCTAGCATAAGATATTGGGCCACTTGCATCATGGCACCCTGACAATTATGCAATAAATAACCACTCGCCTCCTTAAATGAGCACTTGAGTAGCAGGATATCTGCAAGGGTTCTATCTTGGGGAAGTATGTGAAATCCACATTCCATGATCGAGACAACAAAGCCCATGCAGTCTTGGAAAGAGTCATATATGATGTTTGTGGGCCTTTCTCGACAGCCTCCACTGCCATACATAAATATTTTTATTGATAATTTCTCAAGGAAGTGATGGATCTTCTTCATGTGGAAGAAGGATGGGACATTATCCAAGTTTGTAGATTCAAGGCACTAGTTGAGAAAGAGATTGTCAAGAAGGTGAAATCTCTCAGGAGTGACAATGGAGGTGAGTATGTTTCAAATGACTTCAAGGATTTTTGTGCGAAATAAGGCATTCGAAGAGACTTGATGGCACTCCAAAAGACACAATGGAATGAGGTAGATGAGAGAGATAATTGTCGCATTGTGGGAGTTGTGAGAGATATGCCACATGACTAAGGCCTTCCACTGCATTTATGGGAAGAGGCATGTAACACACCAACCTAATTGTAGAACCAAAGTCCTCATTGGATTCTTGGTATGATTACACTAAAGGAGGATTTCTCGGGGAGAAATATGGATGTGTCTCACTTCAGAATTTTTTGAGCCTTTATTTACTGCCATGTCTCCAAAGATTAAAGGAAGAAGCTTGAGACAACAACAAAGTTGGGAGCTTTTTTGGGTTGCACCAAAAATACACACAATTACCATGTGTACTTACCTTCACTCATAATGAAAGTTGTATGAAGGGATGTAAAGTTTGATAAGGAGAAAGCGATGTGGTGCTCGCTTGAGAGGGAGCTTCAGATCCCACCAAAAGAGGAGATTTTAGCTCCAAAGTAGAAGTCTCAAGAAGTTATGGAGAAGCTAAAAATGGAGTAATGAAGGGGAGGTAGAGTGGAGATATCCAATGAAGTAGAAAGATCTAGAGTCGGTAGGAAAAGAACCAGGGAAGTTGATAGACTGGTGCAGGATGTAAGGGAGAATGCCAGAGCTCCTTGAAATTTTTGTAGGCAAAGGAGGTCACCTGGGAGGTACACTAGCTACATGGGTCTAATGACTAAGCTTGTAGAGACTGAGCCATCCTATTTTGAGGAAGCACTAGAGCAACCTATTTGGGTTGACGCAATAGTGGAATAATACAAATCCATCATGAAGAACATTGTTTGGGAAGTGGTTCCAAGACCGCTAGATAAATTAGTTGTGGGTTCAATATTGATATTAAAGGTTAAGCATGTAGTAGACAGAAGAATATAGAAGTATAGGGCCAAATCTACGGCCAAAGGATTCTGTCAAGTTGAGGGAATTTATTATGACGAAATCTTTTCTCTTGTAGCAAGGTATTCATCCATTAGATAAATTCTTGATTAGCTGTGTAGATGAGGTGGAATATCCATGAGATGGATGTAGAAACAACATTTCTCAATGTTGTTAATGATAAGGTAGTGTACATCAAGAAACCAAAAGGTTTTGAGACATTTTATCGAGAGTCTCATGTGTGTAGACTCAGGCGAGCATTGTACAGTCTCAAAGAGGCATCCTGATCTTGGTACACTAGGATTGATAGTTATCTCACTGGTTTGGGATTCACCAAAAGTGAAGTGGATGTGAACCTATATCATATTTTGGTAGAAGGTAAATTTATTATCATTGTTTTATATGTTGATAATTTAATATTAACAGGTGATGAGCAATTGATCAACTCTTGCAAGGAGGACCTTGCAAGGGAATTTGAGATGAAGGACATGGGTCTCATGCACTACTTACTTGGGTTGGAAGTATAAAAAAGTGATGAGGAATTGTTTGTCTGAAGGAAATTATGGCAACAAGATACCATAGATATTTCACATGGATATTTGTAAAACCATGGAGACACCTCTAGAAACCAATTTGAGGAAGGAGAATGCCACTTCAGGTCAAGAGGTTGATGTTACAATTTACTGGTAGCTAGTGGTTTCACTAATGTATATGGTGAACACATGGCTATATATGTGCTATGTAGTCAACCAGCTGAGCCAAGATATGGTTAGGCTGACCAAACTATACTGGAAGGAATTTAAGCATGTTTTATGATACCTTAGAGGCACTACCTAGTATGGATTATGATACTGATGCAGAAAGGGAGTGAGGTTGTGTGGCTTCACAAATGAAAATTGGGAAGGGAGTACATTTGAATAAAATAGTACATCAGGTGGATTTTTCAGTGTTTGGTCTGTAATGGTTTCCTGGTACACTAGGAAGCAGAGAACTATGTTGCTTAGCTCAGTAGAAGCAGAATACATGGCTGCAAGTTAAGCAACATGTGAGGCAATCAGGATGAGAAAGATACTTGTGGGACTATTTGGTTAGATGATGGGTCCAACTGTGATACATTGTGATAATAAGAGTTGCATTAAGATCTCTGTGAATCTGGTATTTCATGATCGATCCAAGCATATAGATATCTGGTATCATCATTTACATGATTGTGTGCAAAAGTGGATAATGTTGCTATAATACATTCCGACAGAGGAACAAGATGTTAACATATTAACAAAGGCTTTGTCAAGAGGGAAGTTCAAATTCCATAGGTCCAGGATAGGGGTGGTTGATAATCCCTTACTTTCTAAGAGGGATTGTTGAGAAGTGTGGAAAGAAAGTCTCAATTTCACTTTGCCTTGGTCAAATTGAGAAAATTCGAATTTGTACATCAAAAAACAACTTGGAGGTAGTTAACTTGTGTGATATGGCTCTTGTCACTCAGTTAGCTCAGTAAATTCGAGTTGGAGGGCTTGGAGTTAAGTTAAGCATGTGTGATTGCTAAATTTTAGTAATCTAGTTCAGTTATATCCAGTTGTGTTCAATTAAACTAGTTTTGATAATTAATGGAACTAGTGGAAGGCCAGTTGTGAAGTTGGACAATAGTCTAACTTAGTGACCACCTAGTTAACTGATAAACTAGCTCAAAATAACTAGTGCATGCAAGGAATTCAAATTCCTCAACTATGGTGGAGATTCCAAGGTAGTGTAACAAGCAGTTGTAAACTAGTTTGAGTGTACAAGTGTTGCATGCAGTTAGATGATCAATCCTTGGGAATTGCACAATCAATTGGAGGAAAATTCCTAAAATTCATAAAAATAGGGGCTCAAGAAGAGGTAGAAATTGACTAAGTCTGGCTTAGAGCTTATCATTGAGCAAAGAAGTAGGTTATTCACTTGTAGATTGTGCTTACAGTGGCTAAGAAATTGTAATACATTCTTTATTCATCTGATTAATGCAAAGAGGTTTGAGGGGTTTTTCCCAGTTGGGTTCCCTTAGAAAAATTATTGTGCATGTGTGGTTTTTCTTATTGCATGTTTGTGAATGTTGTTCTAAATTGTGAATTAAATTTTGTATATTAGTAGAGTAGAATTGTGTCTCTTGATTTATATTAAAATTTATTGAGCAATTGCAATTCTATGTAGGTTTCAACCCCGTACAGAAATTACCTGCATACGAATTCTAAATCACATGAAAAATAAAAATGCGAGATCATAACACATAAAACACATATACACAGAGATTTTCCCTTGAATCCCAAAACCGGGACTACTAGCTTGATTTTTCATTATTTTCCTTTCAATGTTACAATACATATTTATACATGCCGAAGCATCCAATACCATGGACCGAAAACCATCG
>APFE031252995.1:0-12841 GCA_000404065.3 Pinus taeda | reverse complement strand
TTCCAACACACCACCTTTATAGGTTTTCCTGGAGATTTAGATCTCCCTCTAGATTTAGATCTCCCACTCGATGACTTATTTTTGTTTCTGTTCTGGGACCGTCCTCGTACAGACAAGGCATCCCCATTCTGGTTGTCCATATTTTTCCGTCTCATCTCCTCCGTCAGCAAGGCTGAGACTATTTCATCAAACTGCAAAGCAGTTGCATTGCTACCTATTGCAATAACCATACTATCCACGAATCTAGTAGAGAACACAATAGACTGATGCACTTATCTTCATCTAAAATTTTTATATCAACAAATGATAACTAACTTACCACCGTGTTAAATGCATTTAGATTCTCTGTCACCGAGTCTCCATCTTTCATCCTCAGGTTATACAACTTTTTTCCGCAGGAATAGTTTATTCACCAGAGACTTAGATTGGATTGGTACAAAGTCCCTAACTTGTCCCACAGAGCCTTCGCCGTAGCTTCCCCTGATACATTCAGCAATACTGAATCTGAGACACACAATCGTATTGTGCTCTTTGCCTTCGGATCCAACTTCTTCCATTCTTCATCGGTCACTCCCGTTGGCTTAGTACCCGGATCTACCGTGATCCACTGATCTTTATCCACCAACAAATCCTCCATCTTGAGTTTCCAAAACTCAAAACTCTGACAACTATGTGGAAAGAATATAAGACAACCCAACAATTTCTATAAACATATCTTTCAATCTAAATACACTTGCAAGAAAACATTTTTCCGCTCATCCTGCTAAAAAATATAGTTAAAAAACAAGAATAAGTTTTCCAAACTTCACAATCCATGTTCATATATTCATTGAAAACATAAAAGAAAGTGGAAAGTCTGAGAAAAATACTTTCTTTAATGAGTGGAGTATGCACGGTATACTTTATTTCAAGTTCCTAAGTCTCGATTTTCTATATCAATTTTGCAGCACTTACAAGGACTATTGATGATGGCTTGTGCATATGAATCCATTTGAGACAATATCTGCAAAATGTAGTAATCCAATTACAACTTCTAGAACTATGGATGAAACTATGGTTTATTGTCACTTTATTGTACCATTTACAAGGAAAACCACCACTTTGTTTATTTTCATCAATTAAATTATATCATATATGAAAACAACAAGACTACAACATATTGTGTTCTAAGAGGTGTGGAACTGGAGAAAGTATTACCTGATCTGCAAAAATTTTCCTATCAGCAATATTATGTAGACAAATCAATTGTAATTGATTTGATGTCAAGTTTGGAGGTCCATGGCACATTTACAATAAACCATCAAAAAGTGATTTTGCGTATACTATGATGGTTGTCGCTATTTAGATTTCCAAGGAATCTAATGATGCTATGGTCCTCTTTTCTTGCATTGTCAAGCAACATATTGATGGTATTTTGGAGATGATATTATTGTTGAGTTGTCATAATAAAAAAGTGTTCTATGGAAAGTACAGATATCCCTATTACTAGTAACTAGTAAGAATGAATTCCCATTGATTATTGACAAGGCGTGGGGGGAAACCTGCATTTCCATGCCTCTACATATCCATAGTTCCAATCTTAATGCCACCTTCTACTTTCTACTTCAATAATTTGAGCATTGATAGAGTGTTTTTTTTTTTTTTTTTTTTTTTTTTTTTTTTTTTTTTTTTTTTTTTTTTTTTTTTTTTTTTCAGTTTGTTGGATGGTTGGGATTTAAATTTCACCTTATGGTTACATGATCTGTAGCTATTAACATTGTACAAAAACATATTTTAATGAATTTGTTTGTTTAATTTCCTTGTTTTGTACTATAATATTTGCTCACATTATATTTACTCTTACATTCGCAGTAATGTGTAGATAGTTTATTATGTTATGTTGTGTCTGCCTTTTTGCAATGTGATTTCTTACATTGTTTTATTGATTAATCAAGTTTGCAAATCCTATAAGTAGTAAACAAATATTAGAAAAGGTATTTACTTTGCACATAGTTTATGTTTTCATAGACTTTGCCATCACACATGACTTTTTAAACAAAGAAATAAGACAAGTTAATGTTACAATGTAATTTTTCTAAGGGAAGGAACAATATTCGTCTGTTTGTAATTGTTAGCATGTAATTTTTTTTAAAGAAGAGAAAAATGTATGTCTACTTGGAATTGTACAATTTGATTAGATTAGAAAATGAAAGAAAATACTTTCACACACAACATTTACATTAGTATGGTGATCCAATTTAGCATAATGGTGATCCAATTTAGCATAATTCACAAAATTTATGCTCCATGAACATGATATGAGAATAGATGATGCAACATTATTGGACTATTTGATGATATATTTTGTAAAAGTATTTTTTTTACCATGTCAAGGAAATTTCAATATAACCTTTAGCATATACTGAATTTCAAAATTGGTTGAGCAAGTACCAAAATTTTGCAATGATTAGGTCGATGCTTATACTAATTATGTTGTGAGAATGGAGGTCTTATTGGACCTCCATTCATGTTTTGCAAGAGCTCTTCTAATAATTTTCTTATGGCATCTAGTTCACCTTCCAGCCTCCCAAGAATTTGTTGAAGTTCCAGTATGATATGCATTAGCATTAAGATATCTTTGTTGAGCATTAACATCTCTTGGTTGAATGCATATAACTCTTCATGTATGCTTCTATCATTAATTTATTTGGCCATTTGTCCCAATCTTGGTATTGGAATAGTAACAATTAAACTACAGTATTATGAGTAGTAGAGCATTCCTCCCCCACCCACCTCTCCTCCTCCATTCGGCTTACTAGTTCTATGGAATTGCGATGATAGAGTTGTTGGGAAAAATACTAAAGGGGGGGGGGGGGGGGGGTGAATCAATATTTTAAACTCACTTCAACTTTTTAATTTCTTATTCTAATTTATGTGTGCTACTCTCATTTAGGATACTATCGTATGTACAACATTGTGGTAAAAGAAACCCTCGTATATCTAGATAACTAATTTATCAAATATTTCATTAACTGTTCATCCTTAACCATTGCATCATTGCATCATTATTCATTTATTAAGCAGAAATCATGAGCAGTAAAGAGCTCATAGATCACCAACACACATGAAACATATCAACACACATGAACACCAGGATTTTAGGTGGAAACCCAAAGTGGGAGAAAACCTTTGTTGTCATTGTCTTTGTCTTCTTCTTTTATTATTAAGAAAAATTATTATAATATTATAATGGTGTAGACTATTACCAGCACATAAGAAACCACTTGTAGAAGGCTACAACCTTCTCTCATTCTCTATCATGCACTAGAAGGGAGCTCCAACCCCCTGATCTCATTTACCGGTTTCTAATGAAGGGAGCATGTACCCCTTGCACAAATTTACCAACTACTACTGTATGGAAGCTATCACTCCCTCAGTGAAGGTTCCAACCCTAAACACCTCTTTTGTGCCATGTTTCATAATATTTCATAGTAGATCCACTTGAATCAAAACATCAAAACTTGTAGGCCACCTTTCATCATATTTTCAGACTAGACCCACACCCACCATTAAGCTCAATATCAAACTAAATACTGAATGTGAAAGATGATCACTAAACCAAATGAATCACTGTAATACCATCAAACCAATCATTGAATCTCAATCAAACAATTCAACTAGATTAACCAAACAATAACAAATCATATCAATGCATAACCACTCATCAATATACCAAGCCATACAATGTTAGTCATCATAGAAACCAATTGTTGTCATTGCAAACCATAATCAAACATACATCAAAATGTATACGCTATTATTCTGAAGCCATTAGAGAAATTTTGAGGTCTAAAATGGGCCTCCTAAGAGAAATGTACAACCAAAATAAAATTTATAAGAACCAATAGAATTCAAGATGAAGATGTCAACCATGGGGGATGATTCACCATTTTTGGAGTAAAAAAGTAAAAAGATTAAAAAATAATAAAATAATAAAACTACTTTTTCCACTTGTATTTTCAACTAATATCCCTAAGGTTTTACATAAATTTCAAGAAGGAGTACTTGTTTAATGCAAAATTTAATTCCTCATCCAAGAAGTACCCATGTTGCCTACTTTTGATGGACCCTGCCACACGAAAAATGAGAAATACATGAAAACATGTGATTGCAATAACATTTTCCATGTATTTCTCATTTTATGTGTGGCAGTGTCCATCAAAAGTATGAAACATGGTTACTCCTTGGATGAGGAATTAAATTTTGCATCCAAAAAGTACTCATTCTCAAATTTGAGTAAAACCTTAAGGCAATAAGTTGAAAATACAAGTTGAAAAAGTAGTTTTTTCTTTTTTCCCTCTTAAATTTGATGATGTATCTAATATTATTTTATTATTTCCACTATTATTTTATAATTTCCTTATGAGGCCCATTTTAGACCTCAAAATTCCTCTAATGACACTTGCGTATATACGCACTTCCTCTACATAAGACCTACGTACAAATCTCAAATCACTGGCAAGTGAATTTGAATTAGTGCATTACCGAAACAACCACTGAATCATGTACTAAATAAATTACATATCGCTAAGTCAATTATAGATCAACACATTGTAGTATCATCACTAATCAAAAATCCATTCCATAAACAACTTAACTCAATGGATACTCTCAAACAAAAATTATCATGATATAGACATCATCGATAGATACCAACAAACATAACAAAAATGAACAAATGTCATCAACAAGCCATACTGCAAAACCCTAGTATATATACATGAAATACACAAAACATGTCAATGTATGTACGTGTTAACGATACACAACACCCATGTATGGTTTTCCGCATAATCAAGAAAGCCATCTTCTTTAAGCAAAGGAACTGGCACAATGCTTTGACCAATGCATTATGGGATGACCATGTAACTCCTAAACCTTCCCTTAAGACCTCTACATACTTTCTGGTTTATGCTAAAGAAGTTATCTTTCCCCCGAACCTATATCTCCCAGCCTTGCAACTCCCCTAAGAGTCCCAAGGAAAACTTTCCTTCTAATCCAGAGCAGGATAGACACTTTACTGAAACTTGAAGAAGAAAGGCTCAAATCCAAAGATAGATTTGTCGTTCACCAAAACAGTGTTAAGCGTTTGTTTGACAAGAAGTCCGAGCTTCAATCTAGGTGACTTAGTACTGAAGTGGGATAAATCCCATGAAGAGAAATGAAAGCACACGAAGTTACAACCTTTGTGGGGAAGACCCTTCACCATTAAAGAAAATCTCAGTCATAATGCATTCAAGCTGAAATCCTTAGATGGGAGGATTGACCCCCTTCTCATAAATGGCCAAGATTTGAAGAATTATTTTAAATAGAAACTACAAGTTGCGCTTCTTGTATAGTGTGTCCTTTTCTTTTCCTTTTCGTATGTGTCAATCATATGTGTGTTATGTTATTCATGTATTGTCTTGTTGTGTTTGTTAGTCATTGTACATAAATAAGACCTTGTGTAAAAGTGCATGGCTCAAAAGGACTTTATGGTTGAATGAAAGAGGAAATGTGACAAAAAAAAATGCTTGGATTTCTATTTTTTCTCCTTATTTGTTTGGGAAAATGCCATAGGTTGAACTAAGTCTAAATGGAAAATACAATGCATCCAAAAGGATACCCTTGAGGGAACCCATTAGATTTGCACCTATGATATAATCCGATGATAGATGAGGTCTAGTGAGAGCTTTTCCAAGAGTTTAAACTCCCTAAGACTAACTAGCAAGAGCTATCAAAACTATGGGAAATTAAGCATAGGGAAGGTGATACTGCCTGGGAGATGATGTAAATATTTAAGGATTCCATCAACAAGATAACCTACCCTATTTACCCCAATCATCAGTGTGATTGGTTTATCAAGGTGCTTGTTCCACTCACCCGCACACCATTGACGCAACAAAATATTGGTAGTCTATAGGATACCTTAGAACATGCGACACGATACCGACATGAACATCAAGGATAAATGGTCTCCCATGATCGCACCCTCATATGACTGCAACATCATATCGTTGATCTGATAGAGAAGTTAAGGGACATGTAGTCAGTGAAACCATCATGACCACATATAATGTGTACCAAATTCCATGTCGAGGGGAATCATGCCACAAGTGCCCACGACTGAGAGGCTCAAGAACTCCCTCTGTATAGGCGAGGCCATCGAAATATTTACCCATAGGCAGAGTTGTGCAGGTTGGTATGCAAGGGCTATATGCAAGTCGAACATAGCTCCACACCTTTCCTAATCAACAAGGTGCATCCATAACTGGATATTGTGAAATTTGCAAGACCTATGGGAATATCCCTCGTCTCTGTCCACTTTTACAGAAGTATTCAAATGTCCCAAACATTTTTTTTGTGAGTTATGTGGATTGTCTACTGACCACACTGATCACTGTAGGGTATTGGATGCCTTAGCTATCCAGATGGACTATTCTACATACAGTATCAATGAAGCTCCTCGAGGGTAAGGAGATAGAGGAATAAGGGGGGACGAATAGGAGGTAGAGGCTCGATCTATTGTTATAATTGTGATCAAGAAAGGCATGTTGCAAGAGACCTGTTTCTGCCCATATGACCCTAGTGCTCATAGTGTAGGGTCAACACACATTCCACAAAAATATATATATATATATATTTGATTTCCAGATGGGAATAGCACAATCACTAAAGGGGAGAAAATATAATTAATACTGAACCAAGGGAACCCAAGAAAACTATCCTTTCAAACATTAATATAGTCACCCGAGGAGGGAAGAATATCAGAGCTGACTTGGGAGACATAGAATAGCTAAGAATTATAAAGTCGGCCTCACAAAAGCGCTCATATGATTCCAACCAGCAGAAGCAACATTACAAGGAGGCCATGCATATTTTTAAGAAATTGACTCTAGCTATTGAGCTCTAAGGAGAACAACTAGAACTTTAATAAGCTAAGAGTTTGAACCTCCTACGACATAGTTCCCAACCCATAGATGAATGGTTGAGGTTGTTTCTGCAAAGTGTGAATGAGGAGAAAATTCTTGGATAGTTGCTAGAAAATATTAAAGCAGATTTCAAAGAGGGGGAGGCTGGAGAAGGGCTCATCTCCAGATTGACACACATATTGAAAGGTTCAAGATCAAAAATACAATGCTAAAATTGGGCTTAGATGTGAATTTCCTACCGAGGAAAACCTAAAAAGCCTTGGGAAGGCATAAGCTAGCGTTCTCTCCAATCCAGTTACGCATGGAAAACTAGTGTTATATCCTCCCCATGGGAAGTCTATAGGATGTAGAGGTCGACATAGTAGGGGTAAAAAATTACATTGGCTTTGAAGGTATAGATATTATGGAAGACAAAGACACCTATCCAGTATTGCTAGGAATAGAATGGGCCTTTGAAAATTATGGAGTAATTGATTTGAAGAAGGAAACGATGACCTTTGAGGTGGAGGTATTTAGGGTTATCTAGCCCCTAGATCGATATCAAGGGTTGAGGCTCACAAAGCCAAAAAATGATAGAGAAGAACCTAAATTTCTAGACCAACTATACAGGTTGACAACAGGAAGAAGGGAAGACTATATTAACCCCAAAATAAGAGGATCTATCAGCTGGAGGAGTGTTCAGAGCTCTAAAGTTGGATTTGAGGCTACATGAGATGACTGACAATAGGGAAGACATGAAATCAAAGCTAGGAACTATGCCACTATCCATCGTATCAATAGGATTTGTACTGAGGTATGAGAATTTACTATTTTTAATGGCATGGGTTTTGTTATTGATTATTTGGGTATTCAGAGAACTAGCCACCTAAAGTTGTTAAGTATCAGGGGAGCACCAACCCTCAACAACATCTACAAGACTGTAAGGCTAGATGGAACAGAGAAGGAATTCTTAAAAACTTGTGGGTGCATAGCTTTCTCCATACTCTAGGGACATTTATGCAAGCATGATACGTGAAGGTAGAAATAAGAAGACATACCAGTGAATGGGAGCATATGGTAGCTCAATTTATTAACAATTTTTCCTTCACAAATGACGATGAAAAAATAACAATTGCTCTGCAAGCTTTCAAAAGGGTCCTATTCTTAGTAGGATAGCTAAGTTAGGGCTACCTAGATCAGAATACCTTGGATCACATATACGAGTTGGGATTCCATGAAGTAATGGCCTCTCTAAAGATATACCTTGGGCTAGATGGAGACGATTTAAAGGAATTAAGGCACCTGACATTCAAGTAATCTGAAGGGGAATAGAGCGTTAAAGACATACATATAACCAATGGTTCGAAGCTACTATCTCTGAAGTTGTAGAAACACAATATCGAAACCATTGAGAATCCTAAATTAGCCTCGATTGGAGATTATTGGGATAAGAAAATTACTAAGGAAATCTTCAATCTTCGAAGAGAATACAAATACTTTTTCCCCTCATCTATTATAGAGTTTAATGGAATTAAGGGGGTGGCTAGGGGAGATGAATATTGTGCTTAAAACTACAGCAAAGGCAATAAAACATCATCCATATAGACTAAAACTAAGAGGCAAAGAGAAGATGAAGGAGGAAATAGACAAAAAAGTTTGCTGTGGAGCTTATCTTTCGGGTTGACGAGGCTGAGTCGGTTCATCCAATTGTTATACCGAAAATGAAAGACTTTGATGAAATCTAGGTTTGTGTGGATTACAAGAGTCCGAACAATGCTTGTGTTCATAGCCCTTTTTCTACACCTTTCATTGATATGGTTCTAGACAATGTGGTAGGAAATGAAGCTTACTATTTTACAGATGGATTCTCTGGTTACCACCAAGTTTCTATTGCAAAAGAGGATAAGACTAAAACCACATTCACAACTAAATGAGGATTCTATGCTTACCACGTCATGTCTTTTGGACTCAATAATGCACTAACAATGTTCTCGAGGATTATGATTGCTGCCTTTTGGGATATATTCACATGTTTCTGGAGGTTCACATGGATGATTGGACTATCTACAGTTTGGTAAAAAGACATTCCAGTATTCTCTGAGTGATGTTTTACCGTTGTAGACAGTTGTTATTCTCTTTAAAATTGAAAAATGCATATTCTCCATCCCTTTTGGAACCCTTCGGGGCTATATTGTCTATAAAGAGGGAGTATGTGTTGATCCTGCTAAATTGGTAGTAATTCTAAATATGGCCCTGCCAACGAGTGTTAAGTCGCTGAGATACAACCTTGGTCATACGAGATATTACTGCAAGTTTGTCCACAACTATGCATCAATCACTGCACCATTGGAGAATCTATTGAAGAAATTTGAAATTTTTGCATGTTATGATGAATGTGAAACTTCTTTCAATGTTCTAAAGGAAAAACTAGCAAGTGCACCCATCCTTATCTATTCTGATTGGAGCAAGCAATTTCATGTCCATATCGATGCATCAAGAATTGCCTTGGGAGCTGTTTTGGCTTAAGATGAAGATGACAACCTTGATCACCCAATATGCTTTTCTAGCCAAAAATAGTGTACACACTACAAAAATTTTGTCACTATCCTCTGGGGGCTTGTTCAAGTTCTTTACTAGTCATTCCACCATGAATTATTTAGTGAACAAGAATGTACTTGAAGGAAGGATTTGTCGATGACTTTTTTTGTTGCAATAGTTCACATTCGAAATAATGATCAAGCTAGGAAGGCTAAACATGGTACCTGATCATCTTTAGTGGTTAGAGTCGGGTGAAGCTGGGGGATTACTAGATGATAAATTGCCATATGCTGACCTATTATGATTTGAGGCTATACCAAGCTACTTGGAGGACATCACATAATTCTTAGCAATATGTGAATGCCTAAAGGAGTACACAACGATATAGAGAAGGAAATGATGGTTTGGGTTGTAGATTACCATTTGATTGCAGGGAAGTTGTACAAGATGGGCCTTGACCATATATTTCAAAGGCATGTTTTGGATCATGAGAAGTAGGATGGCTTATGGGAATGAGATTCGAGAGTTGTAGGAGGACATATGGGTGGGAAGGACACTGCAAGGAAAGTGCCGCAGTTACAAATTTGGTGGCCTACACTTTTAAAATATGCAAATGAATACTCTAGGAAATGTGATGTTTTCCAACGTGTGGGAAAGTCATCACACCGGGATGAGCTTCCCTTGCAGCTAGTATGGGAACTGTAGATATTTGAGAAGTGGGCAGTCGATTTTGTGAGGCCCGTTTATCCTCTAGCACATCACTCCCATGCTAGGTACATTATCATTTCCACAAATTACCTTACTAGATGGGCTAAAAATTGATCAATTATAGATTTCACCATAGACACTACTGTTAAATTCATCTTCGAAAATATTATTGCTCGATTTAGGTGCCCACAAAGCCTCATAAGCGACTAGGGGGCCCATTTAATGAATGATACAATTGCTTCATCGTTGCAGAATTTTATGATTCAACACCATAAGAGCAGCCCATACCATCCTTAGGAAAATGGTACTATGGAATCCTTTAACAAAATCTTAGAGATGGCCACATTATGGGCTTATCGTACAATCGTCAAGTGCTTGCACAAGTATACACCCTTCCAACTTGTTTACAAATGAGAAACCATAGTACCTTCCATGTTCATCATCCCCAACCTCTTAATTTCATAGGCTATACACATGAAAAATGATGAATCGGTTACAAAATTCTTAGACAAACTTTGGGAGTTGGATGAAGCCATATTTCTTATAGATTTCCACCAAACTTTTGAGAAGGAGAGGTAGAAAGCATGGCATGACCCACACATAAAGAAAACATATTTTGCAATTGGGGATCAAGTCGTCCTAAACGATAGTAAGTTCTTAAAATATCCTATAAAGTTGAGAATGCATTGATTAGAACCATTCCTTGCTGTGAAAGTGAAACAAACTAGAGCTTTCAATCTCTCACAACTAGATGGAGTCTTATTGCCTGGTTTGGTAAATGGTGCATACTTGAAGCCCTTCCATGACACAACCAGTTTTACATCAAAATGATTTGATCTCTAAATGTGTATCATAGGTAGGTCTAGGTAGAGTTATTCAGTCCTTTTAGTATGTCAATTGCATCAATTAATTTACTTTAGTTAGTTATTTTAGTCGAGTCGATCAGGAATAAATTTCCATCAGTTCTTTTAGTATTGTTAGCCGAGTGCATCCCCCCACAACTTCTTATGGTTGTGGAGTCACATGTCTCAGTCATCTTATCTCTAATAATTAGTAATAATTTCATGTCTTAGTTTGAATTTGGGATAAATATCTCTTGTAATATCCCTGACATGATCCATTCATCAACTTCAGGAACGTTCCATCATATCATCATAATTACTGTTTAGTCAATTTATTGTTATCTAAATTGCTAGTATTAATTGTCAACCCGGGGCTCGTAAGCTGATGAAGTGAGGGTGTACTATATGTACTTAAGTAACTTTCTTAGAGCTTTTGTTGTTTAGGGGGGTTGTTTATGATTAACTTATCTTCCTACAATGGAATGATGATTATAGACAAATGAGTGCAAGTGTGTGAAGGTGATCTCTAGATGAGTGAAAGTGTGTGTGATGGTGATTTCTAATTGCTTGCTGAATTTGTAAGAGAAAAGAACTTGAAAAGAATGAATAAATCAAAATGACTTGAAAGTAAATGACCACAATCCAATGGCATTAGTCTCTATCCATACTGCTGCAAATAAAAGAAATAAGAAAATCACTTCAAGGATTGTTGTTAGTGATAATCTCCTTCTAACTCTCTGCTTCTACTGCGTATTTGCATAAAACACGATTAGAAGGTAGCTGAAGACAAATCCAAGAATTGATAAAAACTCTAATCTACTTTATTTGACAAATTGTAACACTACTAAGCCTTTTCCAACATATTCCTACATATATGATCATGTGTAACAAGTGGAAAAAAATGTTAGTATCACAAGCCAAGTCTACTCAAATACAAGCTGCAATTAATCAATGTTCTGTTCTCTTGAAAGATAAGCTATTCATGATAAAGAGAGCATAAATTAGTTAGCATCCAACTTGTAAAACTATACTAAAGCTAATCTAGAAAAACAGAGTAAAGAGGGCAGCATAATGAATAAGACAACCGCAACTACCATTAGACATTAAAGCAAATACACACATAAATCCCGGGTTGAAAGAAATCTGCAAGGAAATAACACTGATCAGCTTGAAAGAAAGGAAAACAAATAAAAGAAACTATACATGCTTAAAGAAATGAATAAGTAAAGAAAATGATACTGCACGTAAAATACTTTACAGTGGCAGAAATGAGCAGGGGCCCTCTGTCCATTCAGCCATAAGAAAAACTCAGAGATCTGGAAACTTCAAAACAGTGCTATGTCTATTTCTTCATTGCAGAAAATGTATAAAACAGAGTGCTAGGATAGCACTAAAAACAGAGTTCAGAATGCTTTAAAATGTAACACAGGTTCATCAAATTACAACTGATAAAAAGCCTAATGAGCGTACATAGACGCAGCTATTTATAGAAGTTTCTAAGATAGCCTATCCGTGCAACTGATTAACTGAAAAGTAAATAAATTGTTATGCGTATTCATGGTTCCTTGACACTTCATGCGGCTGCGTGGAGGAGTTAGTGGTTCTGTCGTCATGGGTAATGAATCCCATGTTGGATCATGTCCCCTGCCATCTGTAGAACGTGGACAAATCACCGTTTAAGATGACGTGACCAAGCAGCTCACAATCACCGTTAAACTGCCTTGAGTTGACTGTGACTTGCCCAGCTTTGACCGTGGATAAAGATGACGTGGATGGCTGGAAAAATAGGACAGGAACCTCGAGCACGTTGACACCTAAGTGCCC